>VMOF01000220.1:30634-153294 GCA_011764245.1 Trialeurodes vaporariorum
AGCGCAGTTCACGGGATCAGGATGATCTGACGCGGCGCTTCTGCGTCTGCGCGGTGCCGGTGATGGCGAGGAAGTTGGAAGAGGTGACAGGTGTGCGCTGAGAAGCGAGCTCGGTGCCACAAACACACTAACACACACACATTCACACGCACACGCACCAAAAACACGTACGGAACACGCGGAATCTCTGAGAGGAGAACGAGGGGGTGGAGGGACGAGGCCACCGGGGGGGGGGGTGGTTGTTGTAACAGGAGGCACGAGCCCGCGACTTAATTTGGGATGCGGGAGCCCGGAGCTCGGGGTCAGGGTCTGGGTCTGCCGTCCACGGGTCCTGGTCCGGGCCCGGGTGCGTCAAGTCAATCCATCGGGGAACGGCGGGGAAATAGGGGAGGGGGGATGAGGGGGTGATGGGGTGGAGGGGGATGGGGGGCGATGAGGGGGAGCGGGGGTCCGAGGGAGCTACGATCATGGTCACAGGTCCACAGGGATCAGCAAACTGATTATGAGCGATCGTATATCGTGAATCGTGATGCCGTCGAGTCGATGATCAAGTACTCGTTTTTCTTAGGGATGTATGGTGTCCAACGAGGCACAGGAATGGAGCTGTGAGTCATGTGAGTGCTTTAAAAGTCGACTAAGGTGTAAGTACAAACCTCCAAAAATAACGTTGGTAGCACTAAAAACTTCTTTAGTCCACTCCTAAACTCAAATAAACGCATATTTTTGCACGAGCGTCATGGTGGCATAGGGCAGTATAATGATGGGAGACACGGACGATTCACAGAGTAATTAGTCAACAGAGTTGCGATGTCTCGTTCTGTCTATCGCAGTCGCCTTGATGTCGTTTTCCAAAATCGGAGCGATGTATCGAAACATCGAAAAATCGACAAAAAAATCGAAAAATATCGAAACATCGATCTTGAGCCAATGGGCTTCTTTGTCGTCGATACATCGGACTCGACCTATCGACTTCAAGGCAGCTCATCGGCTCTGGCTCAATCAGTTTATTCGCGCTTTTAAAATGGCTGGTGAAGAGACCCCTTAAAACACTTGCACCTTCGTTAAAAACCAATTACTATTTGATTGATTACAAAGTTTTGATTTAAGGTTAAAACATATGAGGCAAACAAACCAGAATCAGATCGTTCATGCTGCCTCACTTTGGGATAAGACTTTTAACAAGTATCACTGTATCAGCCTCTCTCTTTCGTAAAGAAGATTGAGTCTGCTTGAGAACCAAATGCCCATGCCCGGTGGCAGGTCAGGCCCACCTGAGGCGCCCCAGGATTAGCTCGCGCCGAGAACCTTTTTAAGCCGCGCCGCGCGGGTTGGCTTCAGGCTCTTGCTCTACTCCGAGTTTGGGCCATCTCTCACCAATTACGGCCAATCGAGTCATATTATTATTAGTATCCCCGCGCTATTAGTTGAATATTATATCTTTCACGGCCTCACTTACTCTCACCTCTAAACCTGCATTGCCAAACGTGACCAGCTGTATTCCATTGAAGTCAAGTCTTTGTTTTTTTGTTTTTGTTTTTGTTTTTTTCATTTCAACTCGGCCGCTCGGCCCCTCCCCCCCCTTATTTTCACATTATTTTATTTTAACTTGAGCTGGAGGCTCCCTAGAGTATATTCAGTTGACGTGAAGAATCATGTTGCGAGGAATGACGGTTCTTGCATGGTAACAACGTATTCTCTTCATTTAAACTTACGTAAAATAGTCAATCTTCGAATGGTTCTCTGAATCCCTGAGAAATCGATACCATGTTTTTTAACGTTCGAACCTATGCAAAAGTAAAGATTTTTTTTATTTGGAGCAAGTATCATCCTGAGGATCGATTAATTTAAGTAGGTTTAAACGGAAAAGAATCCGTTGTTGACACATTGCACGAACCGCCACAGAAAGAGACAGGTAAAGAGAATTTCTCGTTGCGCTCTAGTGGTTTAGCAATTTCAACTTTCCAATTTTTGACCGGTAAATCGGTAATTCCCACTTAATGTGCGACCGTATCCTCAAATTTACTCGAAGGTAATTTTTTAATTTTGAAAAGGATCGCTGACTTTCCACTATAAAAATCGAGTTTACTTCTCCCTTATTCACTGAATTATGAAACAAAGTGCGCGGGAATAATTTGATAACCTTGAAGAGTCAACCGGAAGCAGTAATAAATTTCGAGAACCGTCTTTCTCTAAGCGCAGGAAACAGGTTTTAGAGGAAACTTTAACGGGCTCAGTTGGCAACAATTAAAAGATGAGTGAAGAAACGGTTGGGTTTCGGAGAAGAACGGATTACAAAAAAAAAAAAGAAAAACATTAGTGAACAAAACGCACTCTATTGTTGGGGTACGAAGATTACTGCAGCAAATTATGCGGTAAAATTAGGTAATTTGTTTTGCTTTGGAACGGTCCGATTTATCTCCCCCCCCCCCCCCCCCCCACTGCGTATTTCTTCTTTTCTGGCGATGACGTTATTCTAGATGAAAAAAACTCCTCAAATGACCCAGTTAAATCGTGTAGATTAATGTTTGTCTTGCACGCGTTGATGGTATATACGTAAGCAAAAACCTACAGAGTAAAATTGCACTGCAATCGAAATCTATATTAATAGATATTATGGTGTATTATTCTTTATACAGGGTGTACCAGACCACCCGGATAGGTACTTTTTCTCGAAAACGGCTGGGAGTAGAGAGCTGAAACAAAAGAGTCAGATAGGGAATTGACCCCAAAGAATTCAATGAAAATATTTTCAAAGCCCCCCGAGGCCCCCCCTGGAGGGTTTTGGGGGGTTCGAAACACATTTTTCCATTTTTGGCGGGAAAAAGCCTATAAAAGGTACAAAAATAAGGTCAGATCCTGAAAGAACAACTCATTGCCGACATTTTTGTTCCAGTAAATTTTTCCAGAAAACCCCAATTTTTAGGAATATGGGCCCTTTTGGGGGGAAATTTTCATTCGGCCACTGTGACCACACTACTCAATATTTTTACAAAAACTAAAAACCAACTGAAAGAAGAGATCAAGACCTTTCGATTGATGTGCCACATAATACCTAAAAGTGAAAAATTAAGGCCCCCACTTAGATTCCAAAATTTGGGGGTCTTTGGCCCCCCCCCACGTAAAACAAGTAAAATAGCAAGGTATGGTTTGTGATACATCGATCGAAAGCCCTCAAAGAGTAGAATAAGATGGCGCAATTCAAAATCCTCTAAAATCATTACTTTCAAAATGGCGGCCATTTGAAAATTAACGGTGTTCAAAGGTAAGTCCTGGGAAAAGAGTCCAAGGTTGAACGATACATGGATTGAAAGGCCTTAAAAAAAGCAAACGAATGGCGCAAACCGCAAATCAATCCGCCTCTTTAATCTAAAGTTATGGCCGATTGAAATTTAAGCAGCCTTAAATAGGCCTTATTGAGCCCTTTAAGTTTCAATCGGCCATGACTTTTGATCGAAGAGGCGGATTGATTTGCGGTTTGCGCCATTCGGTTGCTTTTTTTAAGGCCTTTCTATCCATGTATCGTTCAACCTTGGACTCTTTTCCCAGGACTTACCTTTGAACACCGTTAATTTTCAAATGGCCGCCATTTTGAAAGTAATGATTGCAGAGGATTTTGAATCACGCCATCTTATTCTACTCTTTGAGGGCTTTCGATCGATGTATCACAAACCATACCTTGCTATTTTACTTGTTTTACGTGGGGGGGGGGGCCAAAGACCCCCAAATTTTGGAATCTAAGTGGGGGCCTTAATTTTTCACTTTTAGGTATTGTGTGGCACATCAATCGAAAGGTCTTGATCTCTTCTTCCAGATGGTTTTTAGTTTTTGTAAAAATTTTGAGTAGTGTGGTCACAGTGGCCGAATGAAAATTTCCCCCTAAAATAAGGGTCCATAACCCTAAAAATTGGGGTTTTCTGGAAAAATTTACTGGAACAAAAATGTCGGCAATATGTTGTTTTTTCAAGATCTGAACTTATTTTTGTACCTTTTATAGGCTTTTTCCCGCCAAAAATGGAAAAATGTGTTTCGAACCCCCCCCCCCCCCCCCCCCCCCTCAAACCTCCCAGGGGGGCCTCGGGGGCTTTAGGAAATATTTTCATTGAATTCTTTGGGGTCAATTCCCTATCTGACTTTTTTGTTTCAGCTCTCTACGCCCAGCCGTTTTCGAGAAAAAGTGCCTATATCCGGGTGGTCTGGTACACCCTGTATACTTAAATATCAGAAGATAGAGTTGGCCCAAAAAGTCCGAGTTGGCCCAAGCCACTTTTTCGCCGCATATACCGAGTTGGCCCCTGTCTGGAAAAACAGCGTTTCCGAGTTGGCCCAAGAGACAACAAAAATAAATAAAAAAGAGAGCACTTGGCAACGTGGCATTTTACAAACGAGGAAAATCAGGGTTTGTCAACCGAATTTAAATTACAAGATTCAAAAATTAGCTCCGTTCTGAGGTATTTTTTGGTTTACCGCTTCTCCCACCATCTGAAGTTGAGGATTGTTTTTGCGAGGATTTGATGTCTATAAAACCCTTAGGATCTGTATCTCTAGATAATTTTTTTGATTATGTGTTGAAAACGTACATTCAGCCTGATTGCGATTTCCCCAAGGAATGTGGGCTTCTCATTCAACTTATGAAGATCGGACAACGAACGGTTGTGAATCTTCCCATGCCAAATTAAATGCCAAGTTCAGTTGTGCTCATCCAAATATTTTTTGTTTCATCAAAACTCTTCTAAAAATACAGGCTGACGCCTCCATTACACTTGCCACCAAGATACCTCCTCGTCCTGCAACCAAACGACAGACGGAGAAGGAAGAGTTCCCACTTGAAGGTGTGGAGGAGTACGCGTCAAATCACGATCGCCTTGCTTCATTAGAAAAGTTTCCAGTAAATTTGTACCAATTTCTAAGAAAAAGGTGCATTAGCTATTTTTTGGTGCATATTTTTCGGTGTGGTATCAATTTTTTGACGCGGCGGGCTTCATACACCCCCAATGTGTTTTTTTTTTTTTCATTTTCTACTTTTCGACGTGGCGGGCAATTTACACATCCCTATGTTTTTTCAAATTTAAAATTTGTCAAGGCTCGACAATTTTTAGTGTGATTTTAAGTGATTTGTAAATGTAAATAACTGTGTCGGTGTTATATCAATTTGTTGACGCGGCGCGGCGTTGCCACAGTACAACATTTAAATATATTTTTATTTCTTCTATTGTTTTCGGCTTGGGCCAACTCGGACAGGTGTTTTTTAAGCCATGGGCCAACTCGGATTTGCCAATTTGGGCCAACTCGGACTTTTGGGCCAACTCGGATGCTCCCTATTTCTGTCCTGTGTCAGTTTCTTTCTCGTGCAAATTCTTCCAAAAGAAACAATAATTAGGTACATCGATTTCTGTGCCGCACTCTAACACACTTGCACTCTCGTTTAAATCCAATTTCAAGTGGATTTGTCACAACTTTCTTTATAAGGTTGAAAAAAAAAAAAAAAAAAAAAAAAAAAAAAAAAAAAAAAAAAAAAAAAAAAAAAAAAGAGCCAAAAAATTGATCCCGTGTAAAATGTCCATAAGAGATTTCCAGTGGCGGCTCGTGAAATGCGATATATCGATGTCTACACCATTTAAAACTATGGAAAAGTATCGATCGTCAGGGGGTGCAATTGAACCCCCGAGAGATCAATACTTCTCTATATAGTTTTAAATGGAGTGGACATCGATATTATATCGCATTTCACGAGCCGCCATTGGAGATTTCCATCATGGCTGCCTCCGTGCTGCTTCAAAAGTACGTCCAAAAATCCTCTCTATACCGAAATAGCTCGATGGTAAACAGCGCACAAAGGGAAAAAATAGAAAAAGGAGGGGGATAAGTAGAGGGGAAAAACGCCACAAAAAAAAAAAAAACAAAAAACAAAAAACAAAAAAAAAGCACACACTCAACTAACACAGTACATACCGAAGGAAAGTTGGAACGGCGACTGAAGGTGAATTTTGACAGGCAGAAGGAGGTTAAGAGAAGGGAGTGAAGAAGAAGAAGAAGAGAAGAAGAGAAGAAGAAGAAGAAGAAGAAGAAGAAGAAGAAGAAGAAAAAGAAGAAGAAGAAGAAGAAGAAGAGGGAGGAGAAGGAAATAAAAGAAGAAAAAATTAATAAAAAGTAAAACGGGGGGCGGTTATATGTATAGGATCGGGCCAGTCTGGCCGGCTCCGCTGATGAGTAAAAGGCAGGGCTGGTTTGGTAAAGTCAAGAAACAGAGGTGATGGTGGCGGTGGCGGTGGCGGAGAGAACAAAAGCAGGGGGAAGACATGCAGTTTCCGATCTGAGGGTCCGTGTGTGTGATCACTGATCAGCATAGCCGCCATATTTCTTCAGCGTATGAATAGAGGCTCTTGGCAAACTTTTGCTACATGTGATTGGAAGAGTTGATTCTTGATGCATGAAAACCTGTAAAAAATGACGATGAGCACACTAAAAAAATCACAAAATCCAATCTCAGAACCGGGCTTAATGGCGGAGCCACGCAGGTATCTTCGGAGATTCCTATCTAATTTGAAACATATCTCTGTGTTTCCAAGTAGAGAAAGTGACAAATTAGACAGGAATCTCATGATACCTGCGACTGCGTAGCTCTGCCAGTGCGATCTTGGCGTTACACCTGTTTTCTGGTTTTATCACGGAATTTTAGAGCGGTACTATCGTCATTTCCGCTGGTTACCAGATTTCACTATTCATTTGCGCACAACAAACGTTTGCTAGAATCCCATTTATATACACAGACAAATATGGTAGTCCATATTGAATATCATAAACTTATCTCTGTGTTTCCATAGAGAAATTGACAAATTAGACACGAATCTCCCATGATACCTGCACACTTGTCAGTGTGATAATCGTTATTTCCGCTGGTTTATACATCATAGTTTCCTCTTCATTTGCTTACAGCAATAGTTTGCAAAGAGCCCCATTGATAAACGGACAAATATGGAAATCCAAGTTTAATATCATCAGCTTTTAATTAAATCTGACAACACTGTTAATGGATGACGGTGACTGGCGACTGGTGACTGGTGAGCGCCACCAGGTGCTACGCCGGGAGTCAGAGGGAATATCGGGTATACAATATACATATATAAACATTTATATACAGGTATATTAATACATGGGCACGGAGGAGCGCAGTTCACGGGGATCAGGATGATCTGACGCGGCGCTTCTGCGTCTGCGCGGTGCCGGTGATGGCGAGGAAGTTGGAAGAGGTGACAGGTGTGCGCTGAGAAGCGAGCTCGGTGCCACAAACACACTAACACACACACATTCACACGCACACGCACCAAAAACACGTACGGAACACGCGGAATCTCTGAGAGGAGAACGAGGGGGTGGAGGGACGAGGCCACCGGGGGGGGGGGTGGTTGTTGTAACAGGAGGCACGAGCCCGCGACTTAATTTGGGATGCGGGAGCCCGGAGCTCGGGGTCAGGGTCTGGGTCTGCCGTCCACGGGTCCTGGTCCGGGCCCGGGTGCGTCAAGTCAATCCATCGGGGAACGGCGGGGAAATAGGGGAGGGGGGATGAGGGGGTGATGGGGTGGAGGGGGATGGGGGGCGATGAGGGGGAGCGGGGGTCCGAGGGAGCTACGATCATGGTCACAGGTCCACAGGGATCAGCAAACTGATTATGAGCGATCGTATATCGTGAATCGTGATGCCGTCGAGTCGATGATCAAGTACTCGTTTTTCTTAGGGATGTATGGTGTCCAACGAGGCACAGGAATGGAGCTGTGAGTCATGTGAGTGCTTTAAAAGTCGACTAAGGTGTAAGTACAAACCTCCAAAAATAACGTTGGTAGCACTAAAAACTTCTTTAGTCCACTCCTAAACTCAAATAAACGCATATTTTTGCACGAGCGTCATGGTGGCATAGGGCAGTATAATGATGGGAGACACGGACGATTCACAGAGTAATTAGTCAACAGAGTTGCGATGTCTCGTTCTGTCTATCGCAGTCGCCTTGATGTCGTTTTCCAAAATCGGAGCGATGTATCGAAACATCGAAAAATCGACAAAAAAATCGAAAAATATCGAAACATCGATCTTGAGCCAATGGGCTTCTTTGTCGTCGATACATCGGACTCGACCTATCGACTTCAAGGCAGCTCATCGGCTCTGGCTCAATCAGTTTATTCGCGCTTTTAAAATGGCTGGTGAAGAGACCCCTTAAAACACTTGCACCTTCGTTAAAAACCAATTACTATTTGATTGATTACAAAGTTTTGATTTAAGGTTAAAACATATGAGGCAAACAAACCAGAATCAGATCGTTCATGCTGCCTCACTTTGGGATAAGACTTTTAACAAGTATCACTGTATCAGCCTCTCTCTTTCGTAAAGAAGATTGAGTCTGCTTGAGAACCAAATGCCCATGCCCGGTGGCAGGTCAGGCCCACCTGAGGCGCCCCAGGATTAGCTCGCGCCGAGAACCTTTTTAAGCCGCGCCGCGCGGTTGGCTTCAGGCTCTTGCTCTACTCCGAGTTTGGGCCATCTCTCACCAATTACGGCCAATCGAGTCATATTATTATTAGTATCCCCGCGCTATTAGTTGAATATTATATCTTTCACGGCCTCACTTACTCTCACCTCTAAACCTGCATTGCCAAACGTGACCAGCTGTATTCCATTGAAGTCAAGTCTTTGTTTTTTTGTTTTTGTTTTTGTTTTTTTCATTTCAACTCGGCCGCTCGGCCCCTCCCCCCCCTTATTTTCACATTATTTTATTTAACTTGAGCTGGAGGCTCCCTAGAGTATATTCAGTTGACGTGAAGAATCATGTTGCGAGGAATGACGGTTCTTGCATGGTAACAACGTATTCTCTTCATTTAAACTTACGTAAAATAGTCAATCTTCGAATGGTTCTCTGAATCCCTGAGAAATCGATACCATGTTTTTTAACGTTCGAACCTATGCAAAAGTAAAGATTTTTTTTTATTTGGAGCAAGTATCCTGAGGATCGATTAATTTAAGTAGGTTTAAACGGAAAAGAATCCGTTGTTGACACATTGCACGAACCGCCACAGAAAGAGACAGGTAAAGAGAATTTCTCGTTGCGCTCTAGTGGTTTAGCAATTTCAACTTTCCAATTTTTGACCGGTAAATCGGTAATTCCCACTTAATGTGCGACCGTATCCTCAAATTACTCGAAGGTAATTTTTTAATTTTGAAAAGGATCGCTGACTTTCCACTATAAAAATCGAGTTTACTTCTCCCTTATTCACTGAATTATGAAACAAAGTGCGCGGGAATAATTTGATAACCTTGAAGAGTCAACCGGAAGCAGTAATAAATTTCGAGAACCGTCTTTCTCTAAGCGCAGGAAACAGGTTTTAGAGGAAACTTTAACGGGCTCAGTTGGCAACAATTAAAAGATGAGTGAAGAAACGGTTGGGTTTCGGAGAAGAACGGATTACAAAAAAAAAAAAGAAAAACATTAGTGAACAAAACGCACTCTATTGTTGGGGTACGAAGATTACTGCAGCAAATTATGCGGTAAAATTAGGTAATTTGTTTTGCTTTGGAACGGTCCGATTTATCTCCCCCCCCCCCCCCCCCCCCCCCCACTGCGTATTTTCTTTTCTGGCGATGACGTTATTCTAGATGAAAAAAACTCCTCAAATGACCCAGTTAAATCGTGTAGATTAATGTTTGTCTTGCACGCGTTGATGGTATATACGTAAGCAAAAACCTACAGAGTAAAATTGCACTGCAATCGAAATCTATATTAATAGATATTATGGTGTATTATTCTTTATACAGGGTGTACCAGACCACCCGGATAGGTACTTTTTCTCGAAAACGGCTGGGAGTAGAGAGCTGAAACAAAAGAGTCAGATAGGGAATTGACCCCAAAGAATTCAATGAAAATATTTTCAAAGCCCCCCGAGGCCCCCCTGGAGGGTTTTGGGGGTTCGAAACACATTTTTCCATTTTTGGCGGAAAAAGCCTATAAAAGGTACAAAAATAAGGTCAGATCCTGAAAGAACAACTCATTGCCGACATTTTTGTTCCAGTAAATTTTTCCAGAAAACCCCAATTTTTAGGAATATGGGCCCTTTTGGGGGGAAATTTTCATTCGGCCACTGTGACCACACTACTCAATATTTTTACAAAAACTAAAAACCAACTGAAAGAAGAGATCAAGACCTTTCGATTGATGTGCCACATAATACCTAAAAGTGAAAATTAAGGCCCCCACTTAGATTCCAAAATTTGGGGGTCTTTGGCCCCCCCCCACGTAAAAACAAGTAAAATAGCAAGGTATGGTTTGTGATACATCGATCGAAAGCCCTCAAAGAGTAGAATAAGATGGCGCAATTCAAAATCCTCTAAAATCATTACTTTCAAAATGGCGGCCATTTGAAAATTAACGGTGTTCAAAGGTAAGTCCTGGGAAAAGAGTCCAAGGTTGAACGATACATGGATTGAAAGGCCTTAAAAAAAGCAAACGAATGGCGCAAACCGCAAATCAATCCGCCTCTTTAATCTAAAGTTATGGCCGATTGAAATTAAGCAGCCTTAAATAGGCCTTATTGAGCCCTTTAAGTTTCAATCGGCCATGACTTTTGATCGAAGAGGCGGATTGATTTGCGGTTTGCGCCATTCGGTTGCTTTTTTTAAGGCCTTTCTATCCATGTATCGTTCAACCTTGGACTCTTTTCCCAGGACTTACCTTTGAACACCGTTAATTTTCAAATGGCCGCCATTTTGAAAGTAATGATTGCAGAGGATTTTGAATCACGCCATCTTATTCTACTCTTTGAGGGCTTTCGATCGATGTATCACAAACCATACCTTGCTCTTTTACTTGTTTTACGTGGGGGGGGGGGGCAAAGACCCCCAAATTTTGGAATCTAAGTGGGGGCCTTAATTTTTCACTTTTAGGTATTGTGTGGCACATCAATCGAAAGGTCTTGATCTCTTCTTCCAGATGGTTTTTAGTTTTTGTAAAAATTTTGAGTAGTGTGGTCACAGTGGCCGAATGAAAATTTCCCCCTAAAATAAGGGTCCATAACCCTAAAAATTGGGGTTTTCTGGAAAAATTTACTGGAACAAAAATGTCGGCAATATGTTGTTTTTTCAAGATCTGAACTTATTTTTGTACCTTTTATAGGCTTTTTCCCGCCAAAAATGGAAAAATGTGTTTCGAACCCCCCCCCCCCCCCCCCCCCCCCCCCCCCCCCTCAAACCTCCCAGGGGGGCCTCGGGGGCTTTAGGAAATATTTTCATTGAATTCTTTGGGGTCAATTCCCTATCTGACTTTTTTGTTTCAGCTCTCTACGCCCAGCCGTTTTCGAGAAAAAGTGCCTATATCCGGGTGGTCTGGTACACCCTGTATACTTAAATATCAGAAGATATTGCTGTATACCTACACAGGATGACTACAAAAAAAGACGCACCCAAAACAGTTATACCCATTTTTAAAAATTCATACTTTTTTAACCTGATAGCCTGAAGATTTTTACTTTACGTTTATAAAAGTGCCAACTCGTAACTATAGTTTTAAGTATAAAATCAGTCATAGTTTATCCACTCCTGCTTGCTGCGAAAACTGCATTTTTTTATTTTGAGAAATTCTGGATGGCTCTTTTATTTATAGTCCCCCGGTAAGCGTAAGATCGGTTTGACCATACTGCCAACCTTTGAAAACAACTGTTTGTTGTTTTCTCGGATATCTATATGGTACATCAAAAGTCATCAGATTCATCTGAGCCTTATTTTTTGGTAAAAGGTACACTTGATGAGCCCGATGAATGATGATGTGTATGCCATCGATGACCGGAAAACACCAAAAAATTAGCAGAGCCGCCAAATTTGGCGGGAAATTCAAAAATTTTACATTGAGTTAAATGGGATAGAAAATTGCAGCTCTGAAAATTAGTTTCATCGGGTTATCATGATCCACTAGATCAACCCGCAAAATACGCTTTATTGGGGATGATTTTGCACCAGACTCCCCTAGTAAAAATGGTAGGCAAAGGTAGGCAAACGTTAGCAAACCTCGGTTGGCGAAGGTAGGCAAAGGTAGGCAAACGTTGGCAAACTCCGTCAACGGATCGCGACCGAGAAGTATATAAAGTATATAGCAGTACATAGCAAGGGAATGGGGTTGGAGGTACCTGCGCTGAGCTGAAGGTATAGAATCGGCCCCGCACCTCGGGTCGTTTCACTCGCATGCTGGCTGGTCTTATTGTTTTCAGTTTTATTGTCCCGCGTCCGATCCGGCGTCTCCGACCCTTTTCCATTCCCACTACGTAACACTCAACAGAAAATGAAATTTTTTGTCACGTTTAAAGAGCATTATTCACGGAGGGGGTTTTTTGGACCACCCTGGATTTTCACCAGTTTTTCAGGGGCGATAGAGTAGGTTATCAGACACCCGAATATGGGCACAGATTTTCGATATCGTGCCGGGAAGCGGTGTTGCCAAGTCGCAAAGTCAAAACCTTCAACCGCTCATAACTTTTTAACAAAAAAAGATTTTGAAATGCGGTTTGTTGCATCAGATAGAGCTACAAATGAGCTTTATTTTGCATGTATAGACATTAGAATTTCGATATTTCATCATGATTTTATGACGATTTTTCTACTTTTTGAGAAAGTAAAAAATTACGTTTGTTGTTGTATCGGCCACGGAACCTCGTGCCAGTTTCACCAAAAACTACCTAAAAAATTTTTTATGATACGCTCTTTCGAATGGCGCAAATCGCAACCTGGGGAAACGATTTGCCTCCGAGTTACAGCCGCTCAAAGTTGACGGCGCGCATTAAAACTGCCAATTTTTACGCTCGGCGCCGCGCGCTCTCCCACCTCCCTCCCCGCGTGTCGTAACGTACCACTCGCAGTGTCTGCCGGGATCACTGTTGCATCTCCTGGAAGAGAAGTGGAGATCAAACTGACTTCAGACCCCCCCCCCCCCCCCCCCCCCCCCGGCCTCTTCAACCCTTTTGCATATGTAATGTATAACAATGTATCAATGAAAAGAAATAAACCATCTTCATCGTCCGGCTCTTCATCTTCATCGTCCGACGGCGGGTCCGATGACAAAAGGCTGGATCGGACCAATGAAAGCTCTCGTTCAACCAACTCTGCCGTCGATGATAGAAGTGCCGATTTTGACTTCTTCGAAAAATCCGAGGATATTAGCGCCTGATCAGGCCTAACCAAAGCAAGATTTTAAGTATCTTCAGTTTTGGAGGCTTATTTCACGCTCATGCATGTACATCAGACAATCAGAGTAAGGAAGTGCACCATTCTTGAATCTGTCCCGACCTACCGTGTCGCGGTGCATTTGTTTGTGTTAAAGAACCATGTGATAAGATATGCAAGGAAACATCAAAAATAGCAATTGTATGAGACTACCGATGCTAACATTGGTGGTCACCAACGGTCGCCACAAGGCAACGCTGCCCACGCCGACAAGTTTTTTGAACGAGAGCTTCCCATTGGTCCGATCCAGCCTTTTGTCATCGGACCCGCCGTCGGACGATAAAGATGGAGACCCGGAAAATTTTTAATGTGAGTGCAGCTTTCCGATAAGTTTATTTCTTTTCATTGATACATTGTTATACATTACATATGCAAAAGGGTTGAAGAGGCGGGGGGGGGGGGGGGGTCGGGGTCGGGGGGTCTGAAGTCAGTTTGATCTCCACTCCTCTTCCAGGAGATGCAACAGTGATCCCGGCAGACACTGCGAGTGGTACGTTACGACGCGCGGGGAGGGAGGTGGGAGAGCGCGCGGCGCCGAGCGTAAAAATTGGCAGTTTTAATGCGCGCCGTCAACTTTGAGCGGCTGTAACTCGGAGGCAAATCGTTTCCCCAGGTTGCGATTTGCGCCATTCGAAAGAGCGTATCATAAAAAATTTTTTAGGTAGTTTTTGGTGAAACTGGCACGAGGTTCCGTGGCCGATACAACAACAAACGTAATTTTTTACTTTCTCAAAAAGTAGAAAAATCGTCATAAAATCATGATGAAATATCGAAATTCTAATGTCTATACATGCAAAATAAAGCTCATTTGTAGCTCTATCTGATGCAACAAACCGCATTTCAAAATCTTTTTTTGTTAAAAAGTTATGAGCGGTTGAAGGTTTTGACTTTGCGACTTGGCAACACCGCTTCCCGGCACGATATCGAAAATCTGTGCCCATATTCGGGTGTCTGATAACCTACTCTATCGCCCCTGAAAAATTGGTGAAAATCCAGGGTGGTCCAAAAAACCCCCTCCGTGAATAATGCTCTTTTGAAATTCTGACTTAAGATTCGGATTGCGCTTGACGTAGCGAGAAAATTGATACCGAATTGAAGATTTAAACATTATTTTTAAATAATTCTCCCGGCTTCTGTTGATCTTTGTTTCGGCTCAGATTCTCCTGTCTTTACTCTCCTCGTCAAACCATTCTAAATTCCCATCCACCACCTCCCTCCGTCTACCGCAGTTTTACGACTCAACCGCAGCTATATCACTCAGTGGCGTAGCGTTCATTTTGACACAACGTGGCGTTTTGTCCATTTGAACCCAGGTGAAAGGTCGAATACGAAGGTGTTCATTGAGCACCCAAGAGTTCGATATTTGTCTTAGGTTTAAAGGACGAATTGCAACGTTGCCGAATTTCACGCTATGCCACTGCTATCACTCATGGAAACGGTAAATTTAATTTCAAAGATTAGAAAAATCATCTGAAGAAAACGACGTGAGTTTTCTTTTTTTTCTGCTGTCTTATTAATGTGTTGGCGAGACAACGTTCCTTACGAAGATTCTTGGTGGGAGGAAAATTCGACAAATTAAATACCTATTGACTGGCGACTCCTTAGGTCAGTGGCGGCTCGTGCAATGTGGCTACAACGGATTCTCTCCTTTAAAAACCAATAAACCAATAATGCGACCAATAAATTCGTGTAATTTTTAACCACTTATTATTCCGCCGTAAGAACTTTTTCAACTTTTTTTTTGCAATGTATGAAACATCAAAGACATTTTTTTTCCTAACTCATTAAATGCCTGCCTTCTAGTTTTTCACTAAAAAGCAGCCAAATTCATACTAACGCACGTATAACAATTCGCAGATTTTGGCAATGAACACCAATGACATCAAATATCGCATTCATAAATCACCAATTCTATCCCTAGGTATTCTATTCTTGGGGGGGGGGGTCATCGAGGCACTTCCCCCGAAATAGCAGCAAAGGGCTGAGAGGGAGAAGTAGAATTAAGAAGAGGGAAAAGTGCAGCCACCCGGATTTTTTTTTTAGATCAGCAGCTTCGCCGTAAAAAAATAAAAAAAAAAAATCTCCTGACAACGACCATGTTCAGATCCATTCGATCATTGGAAGCACCAAGCCTATGGGGGCTTTCATTTATTTCAAAAGTTTTTGACATAAAAATACTTTGATGTCTACGATGAAAAGTCTACCAAAAGATGCGGGGCTATCGATCGGCTCCTTATCAGAGGTTATTATTGGAACTCTTTCATATGGGATGGCGACTATGGCGTAATGCATAAGGTTATAATGCTTCCAATAATTGACTCTATCCGGCCACAACTCAGGATGCCTGTGCATGTTAAAGTCAGATAAATCCCAGAGATGGCCCTAATAGTAGCACTTTCAGTTTTTCCTTCATAACTTCTCTTCAAATCAAAGTATCGAAAAAAGGCTCTTGTACGTATACTTACATATTTTTAAAGGGCATCGGATAGCTTTTAAAATTCCAAATCGGTAAAAAATTGCGGCGCACAGATAGACTTTTTATTTTCTATTGTTAATTTATGTTCCGATGGGCGATGGGCAATGCGAAGGAGAGCCGAGAGAGGGGAGGCACATTGGCACAACACAGGCGATGACAGTGCAGGCGGGCTGGGCAGGTATAACACTTGACTTGACCGAACGGAGAGAAGTTTGTTCCCGCGGTCACCTCTCAATGCTTAACGCCGGGCCTACCCCCAGCAAACCTCTTTCATTGTTTATTATTATGTGGATTCATTATCGGCATCTTTCACAACTCAAATACACATATGCATCGTCGACAACAAATAAGTGTCAGCCGCTTGCGGCTTGCTTGCTGTTCTCAGTTCTGCTTGCTCGTCGGGGATCTGCCTCTGTCCCTGGACAGTTATACTGTTATTCGCTGAAGAAAAACAACAACAACACATCGTAGGTTCCTTTCAGACAAAACCAATTATACAGGGCGTAACAAAACTAGAAACAGTAATTTTCAGGGCGTGTGTTAAAGGTAAAAATATGACTGTAAACATGGGTCTGAAAGTGTAGTCTTTTCGAGTTACAGTGTTGCAAAGTTTCCGAAAAACAAATTGAAAAATTGTCATACCTCCCTCTTGAATTTTTCTTAATGCTCGTAATTAAGTGCTCTGATGTAATTTTAGGCGCTAATGCTGATTTTGGCCGTAAAAATGCTGTATGCAAAAATTTGCGGGGGGTTTTGGGGGTTTTTCTTGAATTTTCTCACTTTTTTTGGCCAAATTGTGTGAAACCATGCTTACGGATTCATGGAACCCAAAAACGATTAGCATAATTCAACAGCTCGTAAAAAAATCTGCATGTTTGGCCCTTACAAGTTTCTCCAATTTGCAAACCATTTCCTAGATAATCGTCCCTGAAGTTGCAGAGATCGTCCAACAATCGCCTTTTATTCGATTTTGTCAATTCTTGGCTGACTTCTCGAACTTCAGAGACGATTTTCTCGGAAATGGTTTGCGAATTGGAAAAACTTGTTAGGACCAAAAATGTAGATTTTTTTTACGAACTTTTGATTGATGCTAATCGTTTTTTGGTTAATGAATCCGAAAGTATGTTTTTACATAATTTGGCCAAAAAAAAAGAGAGAGAGAAAAAATCAATAAAACCCCCAAACCCCCCCCCCCTCAAATTTTTGCATACAGCATTTTCACAAAATCAGCAAGAGCGCCTTAAATTACATCAGAGCACTTATTTACGAGCATTAAGAAAAATTCAAGAGGGAGGTATGACAATTTTTCAATTTGTTTTTCGGAAACTTTGCAACACTGTAACTCGAAAAGACTATAATTTCGGACCCATGTCTATAGGGAAAAAAAACTTATTTTTGCCTCTAAAACACGCCCTGAAAATTACTGTCTATAGTTTTGTTCCACCCTGTATATTGATCATAAGGCAATGAGTCATCAGCTGATTTTTTCTTTCGCTGTGCTCACTGCTCAGGGTTGCATTGGGAAGGGGGGTGGCACGTGCCCCCGTGCCCCCCCTCCCCCCTGTGGATCCGCCTCTGGACTTGCCTATCACTGGATGATGTCCCCTGTACCTTCTATTGAGGTTCGAAAATTCTGCACCCCTTGGCAATTTTTCTGCAGGCGGCGCAAATGAAGATGGAGAAACGATACACTACTCTTCGCGACTCATACACGGTAGCCTTCAGGAAGAATTTATTCGGTCGAATGAAATGGTAGCCAAATAATCATTTCGCGCAGTCGTTTGAACAGTTGATTGCCGTATGCATTTTCAATAATTCAATACCAGGAGAAGTATTGCTAGATTGAGAGTAAAAAGCCGTGTCGTCCCCATTTAAATCAATGTAAAACGTACGACTTTTTCGCCACAATCTGGCAACACTGTCCAGGAGGAGGATACCCTTAACACAGCGACTAACATCCGAGTCCAGAGCATAGGACGCAAGGCCATCGCAAAGGCTTCAAATCTTCACGCCAGTCATCAAATAAAGGAAATAACTGGGAAAATCAGTTCGGCTCTGCCGAAATAGCAAGTTTTGAAATTAGAGGAAGAAGGCGACGATACGGGTGTCAGGAACAATGGCATTATAACAATAAGAAGAAGGACGCGGACAATCAAGGCTCACCGCTCGACCTCGGCTAGAAGGTCGATGGGTGGGCGGTGTGAGGAGGGACGACGAGTGCAAGTGTTCGAAGCCTATAGTGCCTACTAGCCTACTAGTTCAATCTAGCCCTTGCGAAGGATTTCAGGAAATTTCCAATTTGCAGGCCAAATCCCGCCGTAAATTTTTGCCCAATTTTAAATCTGGCTTATTAGAGCGATTCCTCAAATCATCCTTACAGTGTTGACAAGAGCCGATTTTTAAAATTCCAATTAGTAAGGAAGCCACCTTCATTTTCATGGGGGAAAAAACCTAGATTTTTCACGGTTTTGAAAGTGGTGCTCAAACACCAACAGTGCAGCGATCTGTTTAGGGAGATTCATACTTTTGAGGGTTACACCGTGGCCTTAAAAATTATAAGAAGGTGGCCGATGCGTTGAGGCTATGAGTGATGGTCAAGGACGGTGTGCGGCGAAGAAGCGGAAGAGAGGGCACTCCGGTATTGCAATTATTCATGATAAAGGCTGATCTGAGCCATGATTTTACAATAGGCTGTCCCAACACTCCCAACTGGCATTGTCCTGAAACCTCAGACCGTTTATTATTATTCACCAACCTGCGCCGAAAAATAAAGATTCCTTCCCTGCTTTCAATTTTCATTCTCAATGTCAATACTACATCTTTCGCCCAAACACCCCAAGAGTCGCTTTGGAAGGTAAGGTCTTTACATTCTGAGAAACTCGGATTGTTGCCATATTTGTCTGTCTACATACCAAGGCTCATAATGATACTATTTGCTATCATTAGATTCGGTGACAGTGGAACCGCATTGAAACACTGAGCTCAGCAGATATTTATAAGACGCTCTGAAACAGCGAAGGCAAATTAGTTTGTAAATATTTTCACGAACATCCATACACACACACACACACATACTCAGACCCACATGTATGAAAAACCTTTTTCTTCTTCCTCATCTTCCTGCTGACGTTGTTTCATATACGTGTTCCTCCCTTGAGTGAGCTAGAGTGAGGCAGGCCGAAAACTGTATGTGTGAAAGAGAGAGAGCCAAGCTAGATGAATCAATGACTCATGAAGGGATGAATAGCGGAGGGGGGGGCAGTAAATCGGAAGAAAGGTTCCCTCATGTCTTGCGTGTATTCACGTTTCCAAAATTCCCTTTCGATTAAAAAGTTGAAATAATTCAACCAATAAACGCGTGGCAAGAGATAGAGTATAACTCGGTTACCAATTGAACTAAACGGGTCGCGATGGCATTGTGACCAAAGAGTAAACAAGAGTCGCAATTGAATTGAAGGCCTGCGTGGTCAACGTAGATAAGGGCTCGAAACTTGGGCTGGCCTCTGATTGGCTGCAACGGGTGGAGCAAAAATGACTCGGGGTATAGGGAAAATAACACGCGATTTTCGTTCCGGGCGTTTATCTCGAAATCTAAGCAAAATCGTATCTAAACAATTTATACGAGTCGATTTAGCAGATTTTTCCGAACAATTTGATAGGTCATAAGTGCCACTTTATTGCAAATTCGAAAAGACTGTTTCAGTTGAAAAGTACGCACAATAGTGTGTTTACATGCTTGGCGTGTGTTCGAGCAGTCTTTGAGTAACTCACTATTGTGCGTACTTTTCAACTGAAACAGTCTTTTCGAATTTGCAATAAAGTGGCATTTATGACCTATCAATTTGTTTGGAATATTCTGCTGAATCGACTCGCATAAATTGTTTTAGAGAAGTTTGCACAGGTTTCGAAATAAATGTCCCGGAACGAAAACCCGTGTTAATTTCCCTATACCCCGAGTCAGTTTTGTTCCACCCGTTGTAGCCAATCAGAGGCCAGCCCGCGATACGAGCTCTTATCTACGTTGACCACGCAGGCCTTCCATTCAATTGCGACTCTTGTTTACGCTTTGATTGTGACCATTATAATTTTAGCATGTATTTGAACCATCGGAAGTGGAATCTGTTGATAGTGTGCAATGGACCAGTTACAAAGCTGCTATCTCCTTGGCCAATTGTTTTTTACATGGTGGAAGTAAAAAGGTGGAGGCATTATTGGTACCAGACCTACGACACAACGTGGCAGAGATGAGCCAGAGAACCACGTGACTGGCGAGCGCGGTACGCACTAGAGTCCCTTGATGGAAATATTGTATAGGGAGTACCGACACGAGCTCAACGAGTTGTGATTGGTCGTTGGTTTTAGGCTCTCACGGAGTCGAGCAGGAGTCGACGACATCGAAGGCCACACGAAAGGAGTCGATCGTAGAGGAACGTATGGGAACGGACCGGAATGCCGGCAAACCGCCAGTCCACCACTGGTCCACTGTCGAACTTAACCTTCGAATTCGTTCACGAGGTCGACAAAATCGACTCCTGTCAAAATGCATAAAGCGTCGTGTCGGTACTCCCTATACAATATTCCATCAAGGGACTCTAGTACGCACCACCCGCTAACGAACGTAACCTGCAAAGCAGATGTCATTTGTTATTTCAACATTCAAACATTGGCAGCATTGTTGAAGACGCAATACAATATCCTCTGGAGACGGGCGCTTGCATGGAGCTTCCTGCAGTCTAATTTAAAAAGATTACTAAAATCGATAACTTTTCAGAAAGAATCCGGTTGGATTTTAACTGAATACAAGTGTACCAATTTTACTGAAACAGTCAGAGCCGTTTATTAATAGCACAGGATTTTTTCCAGTAATTGAGCGTGGTTATACTTGAAAAGAACAATTGAGTTGGCCCAAAAAGTCCGAGTTGGCCCAAGCCACTTTTTCGCCGCATATACCGAGTTGGCCCCTGTCTGGAAAAACAGCGTTTCCGAGTTGGCCCAAGAGACAACAAAAATAAATAAAAAAGAGAGCACTTGGCAACGTGGCATTTTACAAACGAGGAAAATCAGGGTTTGTCAACCGAATTTAAATTACAAGATTCAAAAATTAGCTCCGTTCTGAGGTATTTTTTGGTTTACCGCTTCTCCCACCATCTGAAGTTGAGGATTGTTTTTGCGAGGATTTGATGTCTATAAAACCCTTAGGATCTGTATCTCTAGATAATTTTTTTGATTATGTGTTGAAAACGTACATTCAGCCTGATTGCGATTTCCCCAAGGAATGTGGGCTTCTCATTCAACTTATGAAGATCGGACAACGAACGGTTGTGAATCTTCCCATGCCAAATTAAATGCCAAGTTCAGTTGTGCTCATCCAAATATTTTTTGTTTCATCAAAACTCTTCTAAAAATACAGGCTGACGCCTCCATTACACTTGCCACCAAGATACCTCCTCGTCCTGCAACCAAACGACAGACGGAGAAGGAAGAGTTCCCACTTGAAGGTGTGGAGGAGTACGCGTCAAATCACGATCGCCTTGCTTCATTAGAAAAGTTTCCAGTAAATTTGTACCAATTTCTAAGAAAAAGGTGCATTAGCTATTTTTTGGTGCATATTTTTCGGTGTGGTATCAATTTTTTGACGCGGCGGGCTTCATACACCCCCAATGTGTTTTTTTTTTTTTCATTTTCTACTTTTCGACGTGGCGGGCAATTTACACATCCCTATGTTTTTTCAAATTTAAAATTTGTCAAGGCTCGACAATTTTTAGTGTGATTTTAAGTGATTTGTAAATGTAAATAACTGTGTCGGTGTTATATCAATTTGTTGACGCGGCGCGGCGTTGCCACAGTACAACATTTAAATATATTTTTATTTCTTCTATTGTTTTCGGCTTGGGCCAACTCGGACAGGTGTTTTTTAAGCCATGGGCCAACTCGGATTTGCCAATTTGGGCCAACTCGGACTTTTGGGCCAACTCGGATGCTCCCTATTTCTGTCCTGTGTCAGTTTCTTTCTCGTGCAAATTCTTCCAAAAGAAACAATAATTAGGTACATCGATTTCTGTGCCGCACTCTAACACACTTGCACTCTCGTTTAAATCCAATTTCAAGTGGATTTGTCACAACTTTCTTTATAAGGTTGAAAAAAAAAAAAAAAAAAAAAAAAAAAAAAAAAAAAAAAAAAAAAAAAAAAAAAAAAGAGCCAAAAAATTGATCCCGTGTAAAATGTCCATAAGAGATTTCCAGTGGCGGCTCGTGAAATGCGATATATCGATGTCTACACCATTTAAAACTATGGAAAAGTATCGATCGTCAGGGGGTGCAATTGAACCCCCGAGAGATCAATACTTCTCTATATAGTTTTAAATGGAGTGGACATCGATATTATATCGCATTTCACGAGCCGCCATTGGAGATTTCCATCATGGCTGCCTCCGTGCTGCTTCAAAAGTACGTCCAAAAATCCTCTCTATACCGAAATAGCTCGATGGTAAACAGCGCACAAAGGGAAAAAATAGAAAAAGGAGGGGGATAAGTAGAGGGGAAAAACGCCACAAAAAAAAAAAAAACAAAAAACAAAAAACAAAAAAAAAGCACACACTCAACTAACACAGTACATACCGAAGGAAAGTTGGAACGGCGACTGAAGGTGAATTTTGACAGGCAGAAGGAGGTTAAGAGAAGGGAGTGAAGAAGAAGAAGAAGAGAAGAAGAGAAGAAGAAGAAGAAGAAGAAGAAGAAGAAGAAGAAGAAAAAGAAGAAGAAGAAGAAGAAGAAGAGGGAGGAGAAGGAAATAAAAGAAGAAAAAATTAATAAAAAGTAAAACGGGGGGCGGTTATATGTATAGGATCGGGCCAGTCTGGCCGGCTCCGCTGATGAGTAAAAGGCAGGGCTGGTTTGGTAAAGTCAAGAAACAGAGGTGATGGTGGCGGTGGCGGTGGCGGAGAGAACAAAAGCAGGGGGAAGACATGCAGTTTCCGATCTGAGGGTCCGTGTGTGTGATCACTGATCAGCATAGCCGCCATATTTCTTCAGCGTATGAATAGAGGCTCTTGGCAAACTTTTGCTACATGTGATTGGAAGAGTTGATTCTTGATGCATGAAAACCTGTAAAAAATGACGATGAGCACACTAAAAAAATCACAAAATCCAATCTCAGAACCGGGCTTAATGGCGGAGCCACGCAGGTATCTTCGGAGATTCCTATCTAATTTGAAACATATCTCTGTGTTTCCAAGTAGAGAAAGTGACAAATTAGACAGGAATCTCATGATACCTGCGACTGCGTAGCTCTGCCAGTGCGATCTTGGCGTTACACCTGTTTTCTGGTTTTATCACGGAATTTTAGAGCGGTACTATCGTCATTTCCGCTGGTTACCAGATTTCACTATTCATTTGCGCACAACAAACGTTTGCTAGAATCCCATTTATATACACAGACAAATATGGTAGTCCATATTGAATATCATAAACTTATCTCTGTGTTTCCATAGAGAAATTGACAAATTAGACACGAATCTCCCATGATACCTGCACACTTGTCAGTGTGATAATCGTTATTTCCGCTGGTTTATACATCATAGTTTCCTCTTCATTTGCTTACAGCAATAGTTTGCAAAGAGCCCCATTGATAAACGGACAAATATGGAAATCCAAGTTTAATATCATCAGCTTTTAATTAAATCTGACAACACTGTTAATGGATGACGGTGACTGGCGACTGGTGACTGGTGAGCGCCACCAGGTGCTACGCCGGGAGTCAGAGGGAATATCGGGTATACAATATACATATATAAACATTTATATACAGGTATATTAATACATGGGCACGGAGGAGCGCAGTTCACGGGGATCAGGATGATCTGACGCGGCGCTTCTGCGTCTGCGCGGTGCCGGTGATGGCGAGGAAGTTGGAAGAGGTGACAGGTGTGCGCTGAGAAGCGAGCTCGGTGCCACAAACACACTAACACACACACATTCACACGCACACGCACCAAAAACACGTACGGAACACGCGGAATCTCTGAGAGGAGAACGAGGGGGTGGAGGGACGAGGCCACCGGGGGGGGGGGTGGTTGTTGTAACAGGAGGCACGAGCCCGCGACTTAATTTGGGATGCGGGAGCCCGGAGCTCGGGGTCAGGGTCTGGGTCTGCCGTCCACGGGTCCTGGTCCGGGCCCGGGTGCGTCAAGTCAATCCATCGGGGAACGGCGGGGAAATAGGGGAGGGGGGATGAGGGGGTGATGGGGTGGAGGGGGATGGGGGGCGATGAGGGGGAGCGGGGGTCCGAGGGAGCTACGATCATGGTCACAGGTCCACAGGGATCAGCAAACTGATTATGAGCGATCGTATATCGTGAATCGTGATGCCGTCGAGTCGATGATCAAGTACTCGTTTTTCTTAGGGATGTATGGTGTCCAACGAGGCACAGGAATGGAGCTGTGAGTCATGTGAGTGCTTTAAAAGTCGACTAAGGTGTAAGTACAAACCTCCAAAAATAACGTTGGTAGCACTAAAAACTTCTTTAGTCCACTCCTAAACTCAAATAAACGCATATTTTTGCACGAGCGTCATGGTGGCATAGGGCAGTATAATGATGGGAGACACGGACGATTCACAGAGTAATTAGTCAACAGAGTTGCGATGTCTCGTTCTGTCTATCGCAGTCGCCTTGATGTCGTTTTCCAAAATCGGAGCGATGTATCGAAACATCGAAAAATCGACAAAAAAATCGAAAAATATCGAAACATCGATCTTGAGCCAATGGGCTTCTTTGTCGTCGATACATCGGACTCGACCTATCGACTTCAAGGCAGCTCATCGGCTCTGGCTCAATCAGTTTATTCGCGCTTTTAAAATGGCTGGTGAAGAGACCCCTTAAAACACTTGCACCTTCGTTAAAAACCAATTACTATTTGATTGATTACAAAGTTTTGATTTAAGGTTAAAACATATGAGGCAAACAAACCAGAATCAGATCGTTCATGCTGCCTCACTTTGGGATAAGACTTTTAACAAGTATCACTGTATCAGCCTCTCTCTTTCGTAAAGAAGATTGAGTCTGCTTGAGAACCAAATGCCCATGCCCGGTGGCAGGTCAGGCCCACCTGAGGCGCCCCAGGATTAGCTCGCGCCGAGAACCTTTTTAAGCCGCGCCGCGCGGTTGGCTTCAGGCTCTTGCTCTACTCCGAGTTTGGGCCATCTCTCACCAATTACGGCCAATCGAGTCATATTATTATTAGTATCCCCGCGCTATTAGTTGAATATTATATCTTTCACGGCCTCACTTACTCTCACCTCTAAACCTGCATTGCCAAACGTGACCAGCTGTATTCCATTGAAGTCAAGTCTTTGTTTTTTTGTTTTTGTTTTTGTTTTTTTCATTTCAACTCGGCCGCTCGGCCCCTCCCCCCCCTTATTTTCACATTATTTTATTTAACTTGAGCTGGAGGCTCCCTAGAGTATATTCAGTTGACGTGAAGAATCATGTTGCGAGGAATGACGGTTCTTGCATGGTAACAACGTATTCTCTTCATTTAAACTTACGTAAAATAGTCAATCTTCGAATGGTTCTCTGAATCCCTGAGAAATCGATACCATGTTTTTTAACGTTCGAACCTATGCAAAAGTAAAGATTTTTTTTTATTTGGAGCAAGTATCCTGAGGATCGATTAATTTAAGTAGGTTTAAACGGAAAAGAATCCGTTGTTGACACATTGCACGAACCGCCACAGAAAGAGACAGGTAAAGAGAATTTCTCGTTGCGCTCTAGTGGTTTAGCAATTTCAACTTTCCAATTTTTGACCGGTAAATCGGTAATTCCCACTTAATGTGCGACCGTATCCTCAAATTACTCGAAGGTAATTTTTTAATTTTGAAAAGGATCGCTGACTTTCCACTATAAAAATCGAGTTTACTTCTCCCTTATTCACTGAATTATGAAACAAAGTGCGCGGGAATAATTTGATAACCTTGAAGAGTCAACCGGAAGCAGTAATAAATTTCGAGAACCGTCTTTCTCTAAGCGCAGGAAACAGGTTTTAGAGGAAACTTTAACGGGCTCAGTTGGCAACAATTAAAAGATGAGTGAAGAAACGGTTGGGTTTCGGAGAAGAACGGATTACAAAAAAAAAAAAGAAAAACATTAGTGAACAAAACGCACTCTATTGTTGGGGTACGAAGATTACTGCAGCAAATTATGCGGTAAAATTAGGTAATTTGTTTTGCTTTGGAACGGTCCGATTTATCTCCCCCCCCCCCCCCCCCCCCCCCCACTGCGTATTTTCTTTTCTGGCGATGACGTTATTCTAGATGAAAAAAACTCCTCAAATGACCCAGTTAAATCGTGTAGATTAATGTTTGTCTTGCACGCGTTGATGGTATATACGTAAGCAAAAACCTACAGAGTAAAATTGCACTGCAATCGAAATCTATATTAATAGATATTATGGTGTATTATTCTTTATACAGGGTGTACCAGACCACCCGGATAGGTACTTTTTCTCGAAAACGGCTGGGAGTAGAGAGCTGAAACAAAAGAGTCAGATAGGGAATTGACCCCAAAGAATTCAATGAAAATATTTTCAAAGCCCCCCGAGGCCCCCCTGGAGGGTTTTGGGGGTTCGAAACACATTTTTCCATTTTTGGCGGAAAAAGCCTATAAAAGGTACAAAAATAAGGTCAGATCCTGAAAGAACAACTCATTGCCGACATTTTTGTTCCAGTAAATTTTTCCAGAAAACCCCAATTTTTAGGAATATGGGCCCTTTTGGGGGGAAATTTTCATTCGGCCACTGTGACCACACTACTCAATATTTTTACAAAAACTAAAAACCAACTGAAAGAAGAGATCAAGACCTTTCGATTGATGTGCCACATAATACCTAAAAGTGAAAATTAAGGCCCCCACTTAGATTCCAAAATTTGGGGGTCTTTGGCCCCCCCCCACGTAAAAACAAGTAAAATAGCAAGGTATGGTTTGTGATACATCGATCGAAAGCCCTCAAAGAGTAGAATAAGATGGCGCAATTCAAAATCCTCTAAAATCATTACTTTCAAAATGGCGGCCATTTGAAAATTAACGGTGTTCAAAGGTAAGTCCTGGGAAAAGAGTCCAAGGTTGAACGATACATGGATTGAAAGGCCTTAAAAAAAGCAAACGAATGGCGCAAACCGCAAATCAATCCGCCTCTTTAATCTAAAGTTATGGCCGATTGAAATTAAGCAGCCTTAAATAGGCCTTATTGAGCCCTTTAAGTTTCAATCGGCCATGACTTTTGATCGAAGAGGCGGATTGATTTGCGGTTTGCGCCATTCGGTTGCTTTTTTTAAGGCCTTTCTATCCATGTATCGTTCAACCTTGGACTCTTTTCCCAGGACTTACCTTTGAACACCGTTAATTTTCAAATGGCCGCCATTTTGAAAGTAATGATTGCAGAGGATTTTGAATCACGCCATCTTATTCTACTCTTTGAGGGCTTTCGATCGATGTATCACAAACCATACCTTGCTCTTTTACTTGTTTTACGTGGGGGGGGGGGGCAAAGACCCCCAAATTTTGGAATCTAAGTGGGGGCCTTAATTTTTCACTTTTAGGTATTGTGTGGCACATCAATCGAAAGGTCTTGATCTCTTCTTCCAGATGGTTTTTAGTTTTTGTAAAAATTTTGAGTAGTGTGGTCACAGTGGCCGAATGAAAATTTCCCCCTAAAATAAGGGTCCATAACCCTAAAAATTGGGGTTTTCTGGAAAAATTTACTGGAACAAAAATGTCGGCAATATGTTGTTTTTTCAAGATCTGAACTTATTTTTGTACCTTTTATAGGCTTTTTCCCGCCAAAAATGGAAAAATGTGTTTCGAACCCCCCCCCCCCCCCCCCCCCCCCCCCCCCCCCTCAAACCTCCCAGGGGGGCCTCGGGGGCTTTAGGAAATATTTTCATTGAATTCTTTGGGGTCAATTCCCTATCTGACTTTTTTGTTTCAGCTCTCTACGCCCAGCCGTTTTCGAGAAAAAGTGCCTATATCCGGGTGGTCTGGTACACCCTGTATACTTAAATATCAGAAGATATTGCTGTATACCTACACAGGATGACTACAAAAAAAGACGCACCCAAAACAGTTATACCCATTTTTAAAAATTCATACTTTTTTAACCTGATAGCCTGAAGATTTTTACTTTACGTTTATAAAAGTGCCAACTCGTAACTATAGTTTTAAGTATAAAATCAGTCATAGTTTATCCACTCCTGCTTGCTGCGAAAACTGCATTTTTTTATTTTGAGAAATTCTGGATGGCTCTTTTATTTATAGTCCCCCGGTAAGCGTAAGATCGGTTTGACCATACTGCCAACCTTTGAAAACAACTGTTTGTTGTTTTCTCGGATATCTATATGGTACATCAAAAGTCATCAGATTCATCTGAGCCTTATTTTTTGGTAAAAGGTACACTTGATGAGCCCGATGAATGATGATGTGTATGCCATCGATGACCGGAAAACACCAAAAAATTAGCAGAGCCGCCAAATTTGGCGGGAAATTCAAAAAATTTTACATTGAGTTAAATGGGATAGAAAATTGCAGCTCTGAAAATTAGTTTCATCGGGTTATCATGATCCACTAGATCAACCCGCAAAATACGCTTTATTGGGGATGATTTTGCACCAGACTCCCCTAGTAAAAATGGTAGGCAAAGGTAGGCAAACGTTAGCAAACCTCGGTTGGCGAAGGTAGGCAAAGGTAGGCAAACGTTGGCAAACTCCGTCAACGGATCGCGACCGAGAAGTATATAAAGTATATAGCAGTACATAGCAAGGGAATGGGGTTGGAGGTACCTGCGCTGAGCTGAAGGTATAGAATCGGCCCCGCACCTCGGGTCGTTTCACTCGCATGCTGGCTGGTCTTATTGTTTTCAGTTTTATTGTCCCGCGTCCGATCCGGCGTCTCCGACCCTTTTCCATTCCCACTACGTAACACTCAACAGAAAATGAAATTTTTTGTCACGTTTAAAGAGCATTATTCACGGAGGGGGTTTTTTTGGACCACCCTGGATTTTCACCAGTTTTTCAGGGGCGATAGAGTAGGTTATCAGACACCCGAATATGGGCACAGATTTTCGATATCGTGCCGGGAAGCGGTGTTGCCAAGTCGCAAAGTCAAAACCTTCAACCGCTCATAACTTTTTAACAAAAAAAGATTTTGAAATGCGGTTTGTTGCATCAGATAGAGCTACAAATGAGCTTTATTTTGCATGTATAGACATTAGAATTTCGATATTTCATCATGATTTTATGACGATTTTTCTACTTTTTGAGAAAGTAAAAAATTACGTTTGTTGTTGTATCGGCCACGGAACCTCGTGCCAGTTTCACCAAAAACTACCTAAAAAATTTTTTATGATACGCTCTTTCGAATGGCGCAAATCGCAACCTGGGGAAACGATTTGCCTCCGAGTTACAGCCGCTCAAAGTTGACGGCGCGCATTAAAACTGCCAATTTTTACGCTCGGCGCCGCGCGCTCTCCCACCTCCCTCCCCGCGTGTCGTAACGTACCACTCGCAGTGTCTGCCGGGATCACTGTTGCATCTCCTGGAAGAGAAGTGGAGATCAAACTGACTTCAGACCCCCCGCCCCCGACCCCCCCCCCCGGCCTCTTCAACCCTTTTGCATATGTAATGTATAACAATGTATCAATGAAAAGAAATAAACCATCTTCATCGTCCGGCTCTTCATCTTCATCGTCCGACGGCGGGTCCGATGACAAAAGGCTGGATCGGACCAATGAAAGCTCTCGTTCAACCAACTCTGCCGTCGATGATAGAAGTGCCGATTTTGACTTCTTCGAAAAATCCGAGGATATTAGCGCCTCCCATTGACTCGCTCCAGTGTGCGGCGCAGCAACATTTCCGATTCAAACAAATTGAAACAATTTTTGGAAGTTCATAGCTAGTCCTCATAAACAGGATGATTATAAAAAATAAACTGTAAGGAATACTCCACGCGCGAACACTTTCTCGCTTCAAACTTAATCTGGGGGGGCGAGGGGGGGAGAGGGGGGCATCATATTCACCAACATATAATGGGGCTCTTGCAAACTTTTGCTATACGGAATTAACGGAATTGAAAAGTTGATTCTTGCATATATATTAACCTATAAAAATGACGATGCGTACACTGAAAATTCACGAAATTCACTCTTAAAATCGGGCATAATGGCGACTCAATGCAGCTACCATGGGAGATTCCTATCTAATTTGAGACATATCTCTGTGTTTTCGTAGAGAAAGTTGAAGCTGCATTGAAGCGCCATTATGATCATGACGTTACGGCATTTTAGTGAGTGTAGTACTGATTTTTAGACTTTTTCAGTGTGATTTTTGTGACTTTCGCTGGTTTTTACATCAGATTGTACCATTAATTTCCTTACGGCAAAAGTTTGCAGAGGTTGAAAAATAATTACACGTCATAGAGTATTTTCGAGCATTATACGCAGCACACTGAGAAAAATAAGTACTAAATTCTAATAATATTACCAGAAGCACCGTGTGAACCTCGGAAAGCATAGTACTTTCAACCAGAAAATGCTAATGTGATTCTATCAGAATATGGTCACAGTACCAGAATTTCTTTAACATTTTTCAAAAACTATACAGGGTGGCCAGAAAGTGACTACACACCCCTCATAACTTTTTTTCTAATTCAGATAAAATCCTGCGCTTTGGACCATTCTTATTCATTGCGGAGGTGCTATCTGAGGAGGCTATTTTCCATGACCCCCCACCCCGGGGGTTGGGGGGCCGGGGTCAACTTAATTTTCTCTTATAGCACCCCCTATCTTGTGATACAAGAGAGATAAAAGAGAGAGCAAGACAATTTACTGGATCCGCTGCTGCAAAATGGCATCCCCGCTGTATGAATGTTCACTATTGTGAAGCAATGACAGTCTCTAATAAAAATCTAATAAGCAGTAAGTTTGTCATCAGACTATAAGAATGATCAGACAAAGACGGATAAAAGCGGAGAGTAATAATGACGATTCAAAGGAGAAGGAGAATGCGGGGGGGGGGGGGGGGGGGGGGTAGCGCGAAGAGAAGAAAAATAAATCCATGGGCAGAGATAACGGTACCGCGAAAATTAAAATGATTTTAAAAAAAAGAGAAAAAATACGCGGTGATAAATTTATGAAGCAGGGCACAACGCAGTACTTTATTGGTTTGCGCTGCTCCAGCGCAAACTAACTTACCGACTAACTCACTAACTATATTTTATCGCATCATAGTTTGCCACATTGGGCATAGAAAAATCTTCAATAGGTCATTTTAAATCGCAAGGTAACATTAAAACTTTTTTTTGCACATCGTGGCAACGTCGTAGATCAGATTAAAAACATTAATGTGTTGCGGGTTGCCGCTCTGGACTTGAGATCAAATTATTGCTGCAAGGAAGGATTTATGGGCCTAAAGGCCTCTTTTGCACTCAGCCTTCGATTTCAATTTTCATAGTCCTTCCGACTAGATCGTTATAAAAAGAAAAAAGAAGAAGAAGAAGAAAATTAAATAACCGTTCCATAGCCGCATAGACAAGCTTGCGAGTTTGCGGGATCTTCGTGGCCGTAGATTTTCTGTTCAAGGTTGCCAAATCTTCAATCAAGAAATTAAAGGACATTAGCGCACGTTTATTATCCTATAGTTGAATTTTCAAAGTTAGGCCCCTAGAAAAACCCATATTCAGATACACAGATGATATATGTCCAAAAATTAATGTCCAAAGCATTAAAATCCAAAAAAATAGGTTCAAAGAGGAAATGTCCAAAAGAAGAAAAGGCCAATCTTAAAATGTCCAGAGATTATAAGTCCATAAAATGGAGTCTAAAAATTGGAAAGTCTACAGGGCAAATGAGTTTCGCAAGCGATCAGTATGCAAATGTATCGTGTTTTTTTTTCTTTTTTTTTTTTTTCTTTTTAATTGACTCATAACCCTAGCAACCTTTTGTCAACAAGTTCGATCAACGAGTAGGTTAATCATCGCAGGTAAGTAATTTTTCCAAATCATCTGATGGATTTCACAGGAAGATTTATTTTAAGCTTTTCATAGGAGACAAGAAAATAAAAAAAATTGTACTGGAATAATTTTGTCAATTAAGTATGAACCTTTGGACATGGAATTTTTTATTCGGGGACATTGAAGCTCATTGGACATTAGTGAACGTTTGGACGAAATGACATTAGACGAAAATATAACTGGACAAATAAAATCTGAAACATAAAGGCTGTAGACATATCATCTGGAAACCCATATTCAGGCTTACTATAAAAATTACTTATCATCCCGAAAGAGAACTTTGCATTTCATACCCTTTTAGCATTAAGTTTTTTGGCATATTATGTGATTTTAACAGTTCTTTTTTATTATTTCAAAAGCAATATTTTCACTGCTCTATTCCTACACAGGTTCAAATGTCTGACAGCTTTCTTGAAAAATAAAATACAACGCAAAATGAAACAAAATAAAATTTATAATCTTGAAAATCTGAATACAAGACCTTCATAAAGACCTAAAAAATCTTAAAATTGTCAATGGGGCTCTTGCAAACTTTTGCTATAGGGGGTTGAAGAGTTGATTTTTGCATAAAAACATGTAAAAATGACGATGAGAACACTAACATATCACGAAATTCACTCTCAGAATCGGGCTAGATGGCGGAGAGACGCAGGTATCATGGGAGATTCCTATCTAAATTGAGACATATCTCTGTGTTTCCGTAGAGAGAAAGGGACAAGATAGACAGGAATCTCCCATAATACCTGCGTTGAACCGCCATTACGATCTTGTCATTATAGCAGTTATGCGAGTTTATTACTGAAGTTTAGACTTTTTTAGTGCGATTTTCGTGATTTCCGCTGGTCTTTACATCAGATTGGACTATTTATTTGCTTATAGCAAAAGTTTGCAAGAGCCCCATTCTGCATCACAGAAAAAATTGTTGACATTTCTTCAGAGTTTGAATGATACATGCATTGACATACGTTGCACCAGCAAGGCATCAAACGAAATCGATTTGGGGAAAATCAGCGAGTTCGGTAACAACTTTAATTCGTTTGTGCTATAGATTGTGTTCGGGCGAGCACCCCCGAGTTGCATTTTTTTAATTTGATTATTAAGTTAGAACGGTCCTCCGGAAAATAACTCTTTTATTTTGTAAAGAGTCCCCACAGATTGCATTTATGTATAATACAAGCTGAAGTCATCTCTTTGTGTGTGGTCTTATAGTTAGGTATATACCTACATGTGATCTATAGACGTTACGTGCTCGAGTCAGAAGTGGGTGAACTAAATTCTGAGACGGTTGCTACTTTCAAAAATGTCTACTCCTACAGAACGGACGAATCGTATTCAGCATTGAATGAGACTTTTGTCACATAATTTATCGATGCATAGTCAAAAACGGTCCCTCGCTAATTTTGTTGTTTTTTGTTTCAATTTTAATTTTTTCTATTTTCATTTCTCAGCAACAGAGACATGATTTACGAATTGATACATTTGTACTAGTGGCTTACTATGTGCATTTTTAAATGGAGAATTAGTTTCCCCCAACGGTGAAGTGAATGCAATTTTTTTGTAGGATTACCTTATAAACGCCTTCTAACAGACCTTCGTGGCTATTCAGGAATAGTACCCACCCTTTTTTCCCCGACAAGAACCCTGATGGACACGCCTTTACTCAGAGAACCAATTGGAGATCAGGATTCAGCGAAAGGAATTCGTTAATGCTCCAATGTTTCGAATTATTTATAATTTTCCAATCATAAATTAATAAGTTCTATTTTTGGAGTAATCAGTGGCGGTTATAGTGCAATGTGGCAGTAACGAATTCTCTCCATTTAAACCTATGTTAAATAATCGATCTTCACGAGTTTCACGAAATCCCTGAGAAATCGATACTTTTGTGTGAATTCCGAAGCGCTACTTCATCACTGATCAATCGATGGTTTTACATATAATGAAATGGAGGAAAAGTGTTGGTTCCAAATTTCACGAGCCGCCGCACCACCGTCGCACAGAGCTGCCGTTTTGCGTATAATTAATCGTATTTTTCAATTCACCGATGAGTCCACCGGTTGAGAAAAGATTACACGATTCCGTTCAGTATACGACTGTAATGCACGAAAATGCTCGCATCTGTAATTTTTTCTCAACCGGTGGACTCATCGGTGACTTTAAATAACTTGCGGGCATTTTAAATAACTATCGGAGTTTCCACCGATTGAGAGAAGATTACAAATCAAAGTAGGTACTTTTGAGCATTGTAGGCATATATTGAACTGAGCTGTGTAACCTTTTGTCAACCGGTGGAATCATCGGTGAATTGAAAAACGTGACTAATTACACGCAAAACGGCAGCTCTGCCGTCTCATCTTGAATTTTGTCGGGAATAAGGAAGAAGTTCTGATTTTCATCGGGCATCATCTGCTTGGCTATTATGCCACGGGTCACGGGCCCTTCACTAGTTGCCGGGGAGAGTTGCGTATATTGGGGAGGGGATAGGGGAGAACTAATAAGGGGAGAAATAAGATGGGGTATAAGGGGGGGGATGAAACCGTGCAGGTTTGATTGAACCGTGAACGGCAAAAGGAACAGGTGAAAGTGATAATTATCGCGTCGCGAGACGCGCTGCCGTTGCCTTTAAGTTTTGGCTACCGAAAGGAATCTCCCGCCCTCCCGATTCCTTTTCACTTTATTGTCTTTTTTACCTGCAAAAAAAAAAACCATTAAGGAGGTATTGTTTAGTTTGATTTCCATTTTCAAGTCGAGGGTTTGAAAAACAGCGTTGTCATGTTCCAATAAAGGATTCTCACAGGATGTGGCGACTTTTTGAGTTTGCCAGACTCAAATGTTTGCCGTAAAAAAGATGTGTTTGGCTCTCTTTAAAGATGAGTTTATGGGTCTACAAAGCTCGGAATAAAAAAGGGAAGGGTTCAAGTGACATTTTTCAGTAAAAACGAGATAAGTCCCGCAACGATACCCAAAATTCCAGCCGTGAAACAAGCACGTCGAAGGATTTTCGCCAAATCGCAATAGTTCTCTCGTGCTGCAGCGTTTAGAAGTTAACCTTCACAGCCTGTGACTTGTTTGCAAATTTTTGGTTTTTTGTCAGATTTTTTTCCCCCAATCTGTTGCTACTCGGTGCATTTGACTTGGCAGCACCCCAAGCGGATCAGATTCGATCTGTATATAATTCTTGCAATATAATTAGGACCAACTGCAAGCTTCGAAACCTTTAATTTGATGCGTTTTTCGGCCGCTGCATTCCCAGGTACATTTCAGACATATACAGGGTGTCCGAGAAATGAGTTCACACTTTTGCTGTGAGCGCCTGGTTGATTGTAAAAATCTGAAAAATTCAGGAATAATCTATTACCCCTAAGCGACTTCAGAGAAAATATTGGGGGGCTCCCACCCCCCTTAAGGGGGGCGTAGGCCCCAAAATGTACCCCGTGTTGCCAATATATCGCATATTTCAAATGGCAGGGGTATTTTTTATTTCATCATTCAAAAGAGCTCAAAAAACTGAGTAATTTCGTTTTTTCAGATATTCGGTAGCCCCTCTCAAAACAAAATGGCGGCCAAATAGCTACCCCATACTTTAGAGGCCCACAACTTCAGTTTGAATCAATATTTTTTCAAAAACTAAAATTTTTCTGAATCCTCAGAACGTCTTCTTACCAATGATGTGCCACACTTTATCATTTGGTGGAAAAAAATGGGGCGCGGAGCCCCCCCAAAAATTTTTGAGTTTGGGGGGCTGTAGCTCAAAAAAGTCAAATGTAAAGGGGGGTCGTGTTGTACATCAATCGAAAGGTCTTAAAAAAAGGAAGAATTTGGCGCAAACCCGAAGTCGCTACAATGCGTCTATTCAAAATGGCGGCCATTTAACCATTTGGGGGTGGGGGACCGTCCCCCCCAAATAAAATCCCTCCATCGAGTGATACACCAATCGAAAGGTCTTGGAAAGAGAAAGAGAATGGCGCAAACCGGACGTCAATACGATGCTTGCATCCAAAATGGCGGACGGTCAAAGTTTTTTGGCTTATGACCCTGCAGGACTATAGCCAAAAAACTTTCACCGGCTGCCATTTTGGATGCAAGCATCGTAGTGACGTCCGGTTTGCGCCATTCTCTTTCTCTTTCTAAGAGCTTTCGATTGGTGTATCACTCGATGGAGGGATTTTATTTGGGGGGGACGGTCCCCCACCCCCAAATGGTTAAATGGCCGCCATTTTGAATAGACGCATTGTAGCGACTTCGGGTTTGCGCCAAATTCTTCCTTTTTTTAAGACCTTTCGATTGATGTACAACACGACCCCCCTTTACATTTGACTTTTTTGAGCTACAGCCCCCCAAACTCAAAAATTTTTGGGGGGCTCCGCGCCCCATTTTTTTCCACCAAATGATAAAGTGTGGCACATCATTGGAAAGAGGACGTTCTGAGGATTCAGAAAAATTTTAGTTTTTGAAAAAATATTGATTCAAACTGAAGTTGTGGGCCTCTAAAGTATGGGGTAGCTATTTGGCCGCCATTTTGTTTTGAGAGGGGCTACCGAAAATCTGAAAAAACGAAATTACTCAGTTTTTTGAGCTCTTTTGAATGATGAAATAAAAAATACCCCCTGCCATTTGAAATATGCGATATATTGGCAACACGGGGTACATTTTGGGGCCTACGCCCCCCCTTAAGGGGAGTGGGAGCCCCCCGATATTTTCTCTGAAGTCGCTTAGGGGTAATAGATTATTCCTGAATTTTTCAGATTTTTGCAATCAACCAGGCGCTCACAGCAAAAGTGTGAACTCATTTCTCGGACACCCTGTATATATATATATAGTTTTAGTCGCACAAGCAACACCCAAGACGCAAGTGCTCTTTGTTATATTATGTGCATCATTATGACCCCCTTCCCCTCCTCCCGCATTTCCGTTCTCGCTCCAGAAAGTCAGTGGTTTCTTCAAAGCAATCATTAATTTGCATTTCAAATTTATATTTTCGGTATGAGAGAGGAGTCTTTGCGCTTCCGTCCGATGGCCAACGATTATTTTTGGAATTCCCTTAAGAAGACCATCAAGGGCCAAGGGCCCATCTACACTAAACAATTCGCAAAACCTGACTATCACTCTATAAATATGCCTTCCGCATTTCTTTAGTTGTGTTTCTTTACCTATCCTTCTCTATTATCCTTCGTTTGCTCTACAAGATTCTCATCCTCTTTTGTGGTGGGTTTTTTTTGCACACCCGTGCTACAGCAGTACCTATCCGGTGGCCGCGTCGAGGATTTTATCTACAACTAACAAAGTTAGAAATTTAGAAAGTATTGCGATGACGCAGATGTCTGTATCCCAGCATAACTTTTCAACCAATGCACAGCGCAGGGAGAAAAACGCTCCGAAATCGCTTTAAGCAGCTTTACTCGGCAAATTATCCAGACATTTAAAAACAGAAAAAAAACACATTTTTCTTTTGTGGAAAGGAAGAAATTGCTTTTTCAAATTCTTACGTATAATTTTGTGACCGAGAAATCCTGCCCAGAATAATTTTTCCCAGGGGCAAAATTTCTCGGTCAGAAAATTGAGATACGTATAAGAACTTAATGAGACAATCTCTTCCTATCCACAAAAGAAAAAGGTGGTTTTTTCAGTTTTTAAATAACTCGATTATTTGCCGAATAAAGCTGCCTAAAGCGATTTTGGGGATTTTTTCTCACTGCACTGTGCTAGTGTGCAATGGTCCTTTGGTCCATATGCATCCTTATTTTGTAGATAAAGTTGCTTTTAACATTCTCCAGAGGAGCTTTTTATGTTTTTTTGAAATTTTAAACTTTAAGCAAATTATGGAGAGTAAAATGTTTCCATTAAAATCAATGGGGAAATGGGTAAACACAGGAAAAAATTGGAATACTTTAAATATAGCTGCGTCTGAATTTCGATGAAAATTTGAAGAAAGACAAAAAAAAAAAAAAAAAATCAACCAGCCTACGGTAAAATTAACCTCTTTAAAAGGGGGGGACACATCAGACTCCGCCTCTTTATTATATACTCCGGGGGTCTCCCCTAGAGTATTAAAGGAGGGTTTGGGGGGGGGGTCTCCCCCAGAATATTAAAGAGGGTCTGGAGGTCTCCCCCAGAGTAATAAAGAGGAGTCTGAGGGGTTTCTCCCAGAAGATATAAGGGGGATCTGGGGATCTGGGGGTCCCCCAGATTAAGTTGAATGTGAGAAAATGGCCATGCAGCATGTATTTCCAACAGTTTTTTCCCGTGTACTGGTTCCATCTTCCTCCATCTTCGTCCACTCCTAATTCCTCTGCCTTTATTCTCTAACGTCTTCCTATCTCATTCTCTCACTCCTCCATTTCATTCCGATCCCTCTCGTCCCCCCCCCCCCCCCCGTTTTAATCTCCCTTGTCATACACTCTCTTCCCTATCTTAATATGTCACTCTATCTCCAGTTCTTCCTTTTATTTTAAATATTCAAGAGCCTTCACAGAGCTCTTCGCACTCCATCATACCTCTCACTGACATATTTTCTCCCCCCCCCCCTTTGAATTCGTCATCATCTTTCATTGACCAGGAAAATGCTACTCCGGGTCATGATGGGCTTTTTCCTGGACGTCTTTTCCTCTTCTGGACGGGCGCCGAGCGCGTGTGTGCTGTGCGACTTCCATACAAGGCTGCCATGTGTAGCGCATAACCATACGCATTTTTTCCATTTAATTCAATGTAATTTTTTTTTTAATTTCCCGCCAAATTCGGCAACAATACCCCTGGCTTCCTTCCGCGCGCGCGAATGTGTCGGGAGCGGTGACCCCGTGATTTTGAGATTTTGAGATTTCTTTCCACGGAAAGCGTTTCGGTAGAGAGAATAAGTGGCGTCACTGGCTTCAGTCATTCCGGAGAAATTACGGTAGGAATAAAATCATATTTTGTCAGTACACACTATACAGGGTGTCTATAATCAAGAGTCCATCTGGAATTTCTCACAATCAAAAAATTTAATGTTCGTGGATTTGAGGGTGGAACAGTAACGATGGAATGACCCTATATTTTGAAATTGCTTACAGCAATTTTGCGGTGCACGGTTATACGGCTGAGCGTATATTAGAGCGCAAGGAAGAATGACCGCACGATAGTTTATTTTAGTTTCATTGACGCCATAAGGTGTACACGGCATTGCACATAAGTGGATTCAGATATTTGTTCTTCTCTCTCTTCTCCCTTTAGAACGCGTGTGCTGGGAAAGGATAACAAGAGGGGACGAAAGTCAGGTGACTGCCCCACCAATGCGTCCTTTTCTAACACATGCGTTTAAATAGTAGATATAGAAGAAAGAAACGAGTCTTGGTGCCGCCTTAGAGGGATTGTACCAATGTATCGGTCAAAGGACGAGCATGAAACAGTGATAACGAAGGGAAATGTGGAGAATATATCTGTCGATTATTTACAACACATAATGGCAATAAAACGGCGTTCATTCATTGAGACTTTGAGAGGTCATCGCTGCGCTGGTTCGTTCGGTGAGAGGTTATATGGTCACCCGGTTGCCCGACGTTTTCCTCCAAAAATAAACCTCTCTCCGAGCCCACCTCCGCTAACTTCCCTGAAATTTAGGTCCGATATACATTTTATTAGACCAGTATTTTACTTGTTCAGTGGCGGGCATTGGTGTCAATTCTACACTAAAAAATTGGAAAGGTAAAGAGGTTGTTTTCACCTGCCATATAAGAATTGAGCGGCTAGCTTGCGCATACAGGCGGGGGGGGCGCTTCAGTAACGCTGACAAAATCTTTGGTAGAGAAATGACTCAGCGAAAGACTTTCGTATAGAACTAGAACCAAAGGTATTGTAAGCCTGACTAAAGAAATTTAGCTGGACCAAAAATTTGGTTTGTTTAACTGAAGACTTTTGGAGGGTCATTTGTCTACCAATTAACACTGAGAAAAATTACTGTCCAGTTAATTCAACCGAAATTCCGATTAAGAAAGTATTACTTTTGATATACACTGGATTGAAGAGTTGATTATTGCATAAAAACCTGTAAAAATGACGATGAGTACACTAAAAAATCGCACGAAATTCACACTCAATGGTCGAGTGACGCAGGTATTGATAGACAGATCTCTGTGTTTCCATGGAGAAAATGACAATGTTAGACAGGAATCTCCCATGATATCTGCGTTGAGCCGCCATTTCGATCTTGTCATCATAGTGGTTTTGTGAGTTTGTTACTGAATTTTAGGTTGATGAATGTGATTTTCGTGATTTTCGCTGGTTTTTACGTCAGATGGGACTAAACCATTAAGTTTGCAAGAATCCCAGCCTCATATTCTTTTTAAAAAGAAAATAATAATAATAATCAGGCTAGGTAAGTATTGACCCTTTCAGACTTGGAGTACATTTCAATGCACACCTGAATAACTTAGAATCTTATAGAGAAAATAAAAATACGATATGAATACCGTTTTTTACGAGAAAATTGTGCCCAGATCAGCTATGACGGTCAAATATCCGTCCCTGAACAAAAAGTATTTTCAGATTTGAAAGGGTTGGACGGACATCTTGTCACGCCAGCAAGAGGGAATTTTTCTCGGTGAAAGATTTTGTCTGCGCTTCCAAAGTTTTTTTCCCCCGTTTTTTTTTTTTTTTTTTTTCAGTGCGTCGATATAGTGAGACTCAAAATTATTTTACGCACTCATTCCTTTGAAAAAAAAAAAAAGACAACACTGGTTTGAGGAATACCTCGATTAGGACCGTAAAAACACAGCGAAATAATGATTCTCCTCTCTTCACCGCGCAGGCGCACAAGGCAGAAAAGATGGATAGTGAATGGGTGGAAGGGAGGGGGGAACGCTTGACGCGCAACATGGAACGCGGAGCGAGTGAACTGCGGCATGGGAGCATAGAACAGCGTTGCCATTTATCAGGAAAAAATACAATAATTTCACATTTGAATTGATGTAAAATCTACTGACATTTTCCTACAACTGGCAACAATGCTAACCTCGGAGCATGGTTGCCTCTAGAGTCCCTATATACTATGAGAGTTGCAACAAGACTCTCAAAATGAAGAAGAAGAAGCGGATCAATGGAGCCCCCAAGAGGCAAATTGCAAATGGCGGATGACCATTTGCTTCTGCGCTGTTGCCACTATTTCCCTATCTCTTATTGGTTAGATTCAGATTCTCGACAATAACGGTCGTTATTGAAAGAGATAATGTTCTCCAGAATAAAATTCAAGCAGAGGAAAAATTCGCAAAAATTACCGCGGTCACTGTTACTTCAAATGTGTAATGAAAGCGAGTTCGCGAATAGTAAACAAATCCTCCGCCATTTGCATTTGCCTCTTGGAGCTTTCTTGACAGCCTAAATCTGAGAGCCAATCAGAAATGGATTCAGCAATGGCGCAACTCTCATAGTATATAGGGACTCTAGTTGCCTCCTTAGTGCGGCGAAACGTGCCAGTTGGCAACAGCGGCTTTCCTTCATTTAAACGCTAGGTATGTGTTAAATAATCGATTTTCCTTCATTTAAACGCTAGAGGTAGTTTCAGAATTGTAGGCGCACCTAGACCGATAATCTTTGGAATAAATTTATCAACTTTCTGATGTTACTCAATAAAAATGAATGAAAATGAAATTGAGAGTTCACTTTTCAACGAGGAACACTTTAAAAGCCAAAGAATATAAAGTCAGAGGCAAGTTCGGTTTTGATTTGAAGGAATTAAAGTTGAAAATTCGCCAAAGATTATGGTTTAGGTTCGCCTACACTTTCTGAAACGAGCTCTATGTGTTAAACAATCGATTTTCCTGAAACCAATAGACTGTTATAGTTGAGAAATATATCGTATCAATGGGGCTCTTGCAAACTTTTGCTATAAAGCAAACGAATAGTTAAATCTGATGTGAAAATCAGCGAAAATCACAATGAATAAGTCTAAAAGTCAGTTATAAACTCAGAAAACAGCTACAACGCAACGGCAAGATCGAACCTAATGGCGCAGGTATCATGGGATATTCCTACATCTAATTGGAGACATATACAGGGTGTCCCAAAATTGATAGTAAATATTTTTACCACGTATTTTTGGGGCCAAAATAAGACTTTTTTTCCCTATGAACACGTGTCCGAAAATGCCCCCCTTCGGAGCTACAGCCCCCCAAAGTTTTTAAAAAAAATCGGTTTTTCTTCGATTCTAGCAACGGATCTGCGTAAAAATGGATGAAAATTCGTTTCTGGCAGTAACTTAAGGCGTTCTTTCCGATTCCGTAGTCGAAAACTCCCGAAAGGGTCAAGAAGGGGGGGTTTGAGGGGGGTTCAAATTTTAAATTGAATAATTTTTTAGTGCTCCGTAAGAAAATGAGAGAAGTAAGAAAAGAATATGATGAAACAAAACAAAAGGAACATTTTTGATTTCTTGTGTTTTTTTCATAAGACGCACGAAAAACGAGTAAAATCGATTTTTCGCCGGGAGCGCACAGCCCGAGAGCGCTGCTCTGTGCACTCAACTGACTCAACGATCGACTCGACGCAACGCGGCACTGAAACAGCGCTCCCGGCGAAAAATCGATTTTACTCGTTTTTCGTGCGTCTTGTGAAAAAAACACAAGAAATCAAAAATGTTCCTTTCGTTTTGTTTCATCATATTCTTTTCTTACTTCTCTCATTTTCTTACGGAGCACTAAAAAATTATTCAATTTAAAATTTGAACCCCCCTCAAACCCCCCCTTCTTGACCCTTTCGGGAGTTTTCGACTACGAATCGGAAAGAACGCCTAAAGTTACTTCCAGAAACGAATTTTCATCCATTTTTACGCAGATCCGTTGCTAGAATCGAAGAAAAACCGTTTTTTTTTTAAAAACTTTGGGGGGCTGTAGCTCCGAGGGGGGGCATTTTCGGACACGTGTTCATAGAAAAAAAAGTCTTATTTTGGCCCCAAAAATACGTGGTAAAAATATTTACTATCAATTTTGGGACACCCTGTATTTGTGTGTTACCGTAGGGAAAGTGACAAATTAGACAGAAATCTCCCATGATACGTATACCTACGTAGCTCCCCTATTAAAGCCCGATTCTGAGAGTGACTTTTGTGATTTTTCAGAGTACTCATCGTCATTTTTACAGGTCTTTGTGCAAGAATAAACGCCTCAATCACCTGTTGCAAAAGTTTGCAAAAGCCCCGTTGCCGTCGAAGGACTGATGATGGTTCTCTTAGCTAGTCAATGCATTTTCCCCATAAGCGCATTTTTGAACGTAGAGTTAGGCTTTGGGGACTCAAGCTCCCCACTTTTTTGGAGAAGGGCTTAAAACCCTTTGAGAAACGCATTATGAAAAAGTAGTCACATCAATCTTGGATCCACATCATTGAACTATAGTTGAACTTTTCTCATCCAAGTTGACGAGCAGTGCATCCCTATTTTTTCAAAATCCCATAAGACTCCATGTTAAACCGTGTACACATAATTATGTGTACACAGTGACGGAAAGGGTTAAATAAAGGTCGTAACACCTTCAGGTACAAAGCTCCCCACTTTTATATGGAGAAAGTATCAAAAAGCCCCAAATTCCAAGCCTCCCCCATTTTTGAACCCATGCACGGACCACTATGCCACAGAGGGGCTAACAATATCAGGAACATGTACCATGATCTTCCACGTTTCTCTACTCTGCACTCCACTTTGCGGCGTGTCGGAGCTCATATCTCGGCTAATTACGTCTAATTGCAGCGCCTCTGTAAACCATGTCAAATGTTAACGGATATACCCTGTCCAACCGCCAACCGCCAACGTCCATCATAACATCCAACATCTAACGCATCCGCGTCGATGCGTTTGCTCGCGTCTGTCCGTTCGTTCCCTCTGCTGGCTCCGCACGCCAACGACGCACACAGGAATCCAACTAATCAAAGATTATAAAAAATGGATCCAAACTTAGACTATCGATTCTTTGTCATGGAATTTTTTTATTTTTATTTTTTTTATTTAGGTTAAGTGCCCTCAGTGGCGGTACGTGAAATTTGGTAACAAACATATTTCGTGCTGCCATAGGCGATGCACATTGCACTCCTTCGAATCAATATTTTGTACATGAGTTTAAATGGACGAAAGCAGCATTGCTAGATTGCACGCGACGCCTGCCATCGCCACTGCGAATGCCCTCCTTTGCCAACTAGGACCCAACAGACTTTTCAGTTGCGAGGCATGAAACTTGGCAACAATGTATTTTCTCCATTTAAATTCACCAAAAAAGTCGAACGGTTCAGTCATCGGCGATGACCAAGCACTTCGATATGTTTTGTGTTTGAATAGGAAATAGGAACGTTGCCAAATCGCACGCCTCGCCACTGGTGTCTTTCCGAGGTGACTAGATCTGAGACCGTCAAATCTTAGAGGGGGAGGGTTTTAAAAGGTTGCATTTTAACTAGAGTTATATTCACCTGAATTTTCATTAAAAAAAACAAAAAAAAAAACAAACAAACAAACAAACAAACAAACAAACAAACAAGCAAAAAACAAAAAAACAAAAAAAAATAAAATAAAAAACAATCAGGGAACACACTCGATAGCTGACAAAATATTTGAACTGTTTAGGAATAACTATAGGTATAACCACTGCAATCCATGATGACAACTCGGCCTACACGGAAAAAAATAACTGGTAGAATTTACCATCTGCATATAGCTGATTTTGAAAGTCAGCTATAAATTTTACTAAACTATGGTAAAATGTACCAACAAACCAACTTAATTTGCTGTAATGTACGTTGCATTTACCATCTACTTGATAACTGACTCCAAGATGGTAGATATTACCAGTCTTTTTTTCCGTGTATACTGCATCGCTGCCCGGTGACGAATCAGTGAAGAACGGAAAAATAGCCCTAACAGTCATGACTCGATACCTAACTAACTCTGTGGCAAGATTATTTTTCACTTTACGTCGAGTACCGTGTCAAACAGAACGTCAGAGCATCGTTTTTCCTAAATATGAAAGTATAATGCGTGATTTAAAGTCCAAAGCTCTGGAAGGTACCTCGCTACTGTTAATACCTAGTTTTATATACACGCTCCAATCTTCAGAACTTATAAGTGAGTTTTACGAAACGTCACGACCGTCTCATCTTATAAGCCAAATAAAAAATGTAAATATATAAAAAATAAATCATAAGATAGATTAATAAAAAATTAAATCTCAAAAAAATAAAAATATGTGAGGAGAATTGATTTTTTTGGGGACGCGCGTTTTCTCTTCGTCTCAGACAACTGATAAAAAAAATCTTACGAATACAAATAGAGGCAGGTACTATGAGAAATCAAACGTTTTCTCTAACGAAAATGTTATAGTACAGATATAGGTACCTCTATTTGTATTCGTAAGATTTTTTTTTTCTTCTTTTTTTTTTTTCAATTGCCTTTAAGAATAAGAGGAAACGCGTGCGCGCGTCCCCCAAAAAATCCTATCTCTTCATATATATTTATTTTTTTGTATTTAATATTTATTAATCTATCTTTTGATTTATACCCTACTTTTTCATCTGCCTATCTATGTTTTCATCATCAGCTATTCTTTTTTAAATTAAATTTCTTTGTCTATTTATTTATTTCTTTGTTTATTTCATTTTATTTAGTTTAGGGCTATATACTTCTAATGGAGTTTGTCCATTAAGTGATGTATTATTTTCCGTTGTTATTTTAAGCGTGCCCATGGAACATGGCACGCTTATTCCGATCGTTTTGCTGCTAACAATATAATACAACTAGCATATTGCCCGTCGGGCTACCGACGGGTACTGTGTTTTCTTTTTTTGTTTTACTCGTTTTTTGTTGTTTCTTTTTTCTTGAGGTGTTTTCAATGGTTTTTTTAATTTTGTTTTTTTTTTTTTGTTTTTATTAATCCTCCTTTTGCTCTTTTCTTTTCTGCTTTGTTCCCAATGTTTTTTTTTTTTGATCCTGTCAGTGGGTAGCGTGCAATTTAGCAACGTTGCAGCTCTTCTATTCAAATTTGTGAAAAAGTTCGGAGTACACAGAGTGGCGCAAAAGTCCGTTCTCCCCCTTTTATTTTCTTTTTTTATTGTCAAAGGTAGATTTTCAAAGATCGATAACTCGAATTCGAAAAATGCTATTGACCTTTGGTTTGCGCCAAAATTCTCATTTTTTTACGCCTGTTTTATCGACGTATCTTTCGATAGGGTCCGTCTTTAGGAATTTTTGAGACAGTCCCCCTAGGAGCGTAAAAACGTTAGCAACTTTTGGGGCTGTAAAATGAAGTTTTGAATACATTTATGCCACAGCAGTATTTTTTCAGGAAAGTCCTTGCTTTTTAGAGTATTTTAGACTACTGATTTTTTAAATTCCGACTTTTTACATAGGAGTAATGATATTTTGAAAATGGGTCCAAATCGAACTTTGATCTTCAATAAATCGAAAACGAAAAACGATATTGACCTCCGGTTTGCGCCAAAAGTCTTAGAATTTAATGTTCTTTTGAATTAGCTATCACAAGACAGGGGTAGCCATTTGAAAATTTTGAGTTGGGGGCCTTTCCCCCCCTAAGGGGAGTGATTTTGGAAATGTTGACCCCCTCACGCGAAAGCTTTCAAAAAGTTATGGAAGACCCCAAAGTTTCAATTTTTCATCTGCAGCCGTTCAAAAAATGGGGGGGGGGGGACGGACATTTGCGCCACCCTGTAGACTGTTTAGTAGAGCGATATACCGTATCGATTGCTGTCCGAGGGCCTCTGGTTCCAAACAAACTCTGGTTCAATGTATTTTCCCCATAAGCGAACATTTGAACGGAAATTTAGGGTATTAAATCAAACAATTAATGCGACCTTTTTGCGATTATGAATTCTACGTCCTTGAAAATGCTTAATTATGCCTGGTTCCTTGACTAAAACTGCCGAAATTAATAAGATATTATACAGATTAAATTTTGCATTTGTAGGTTAGAATCGCCCGAAATCCCGCCAATTCCACCCCAACAACAATAACATTTGGGTGATTTCAACCTCCAAACGCATCGTTTAATCTGTAATATCTTGTTGATTTTGGCAGTTTCACGGGTGGAACCAGGCAAAATTAAGCATTTTCGAGGACGTAGAATTCATAATTGCAAAAAGGTCGCATTAATTGTTTGATTTAATACTCTAAATTTCCGTTCAAAAATCCGCTTATGGGGAAAATGCATTGAATCAGAGTCTGTTTGGAGCCAGAGGCCCTCGGACGGCAATCGATACGGTATATCACTCTATTAAAACAGTCTATTGGTTGTTCGGTGAACACTTCCTCATTCGATCTTTTACAATCGTTTAATTGGACAGAGTAGAACGTTCCCAAATTGCACGCTATGTCACTGATTTTTTGTGTACACAACACATTTTACTTACTTCTTTTATTACTTCTCCGTTAGTAGAGGAGAAGGAAATTGTTTTAAGTGAGGAGTAATATAACGTTTTGTGTTGGACCAACATTTTAATCATGATCGTACGTAGTCCAAGATAACCGTAATTTCTAAAAGTTGCACAGGAATACTTATTGACATTTTTGTTTCCGTATTTGGCCGAATAATGCTGTAGGTAGTTTAGCTTTATTTTTGGCCGAAGGTTAGTATCGAGTTTATGTTTCATTCCGTTGATAAAATTTTGATTGCAGTTTGTCGCGTGCATTTTAGCAACATTTTATTTCGTACCGTTATACTTGCGTAGAAGGTCGAATCATGGGCGAAGCCAGCAATTTGGCAGCTGTGGATTCTACCCATTTGAATGTATGAGAAACAATAGATTAGATATTGGGCCATGTCCTCCTCAACAATCGATTTTTTCTCATACATTCAAATGGGAAGCATCCACAGTTGCCAAATTACTGGCTCCGCCCATGGGTCTAATTTTTGGATGTTTATAGTGCACTCCTCGGCATAGGCGGAAATAGGGGGGGGGGGGGGCTGGAGGGGGCTAAGCCTCCCCCCCGAGGTCTGCCGAGCCTCCCCCCCCCAGAAAATTTTGAAAACAAACAAACGTTTACCCACAACAACAACAAAATATATTACAGTATATGATGTTTATCATTTAATTTTGTGATTGCCTAATTGTTTCGCACCCCAGCTAATAGCTATATGAGTACAATTTATTTAATATCTTAACTTAGGTGTGTATGATGTAGGTACTTACAGTCGACAAAAGAATGTCAGAATGATGTCGCCTTATATTTTGGTTCAAGTAGACTACCTCCGATACCTATCACAGTAAAAAGCATCGCATGTGGCCTACTAAAGTCAAAATCCAGGACGTTATCTGACATTATTTAATTCGTCGACTGTAACTGTAAGTACATCATACACCTAAGTAAGTTGGGGGACGGGGGGACGGGGGTCATGGTATACCCCTCTTGGAGGGGGGGGCGGTCTTGAGGTGTCTCTAAGATCCCTTGGAACTCAGCCCCCCCCCCCCCCCCCAGAAAAAATTCCTAGTTCCGCCTATGCTCCTTGGATACGAACATATACATATACCTAAGCTTAAAAGGGACAAAGTGCAGCATTGGCAGAATGCAAGTGACGCTGCGGCGACTGATTGATCTTCCCACGCGCCATAATTACACGTTTAAAGAAAATGAAAGGTTAAAAATTGTATGTTTTGCATTGATTCCTATGAGCAACTCTAAAACAGCTGATGATACATGATACATGTATAAAGTAATCGGAAGGCATTCGAACTGGTAACAATATCATTGCTAAGATGTGAGTAATGATTGACGTTGCCAAGCAACATGCATTTCCAATTTATCGTATACATCAGAACCCGAGCTAAGGAGAGTATCCATCAATCTGCGAAGGACAAATAAAAAAGAATCCCTACCCTCGCAGAATATTCCCTGCGTTAGTAAGTGAAATATTTTTGCGCACGGCGCCGGCGCACTCCTAAAAGAATCCATGAATATACCTCTTAGAGAAACTTAAAGTCCCAGAAGTTGGCAAAAACCCCTAAAAAATGAAACTACCCCTCAAGAGGGGATGTTATTCAAACCCATAGGCGGACCATGACCAAAAAAAATTGGGGGGGGGGCTAAAAAGTGATGACCCCCCCCTTTTTTTTTTTTTTTTTTTTGCTTTTCAAGTCTCAAATGATGACTTTTTCCCGATTTTTAGCCCCTCCACCCAAAAAAAGTGGGGGGACTACAGCTCCCCCTAGCCCCTGATACGGTCCGCCTATGTTCAAACCGCTTGAAAAAAAAACCTCCACCCGCATCGTCTAGGAGAAACAACACGCGAAAAACCAGAACTTTCGGCCTTCGCACTTTCTATAGGCTCCGAAGCCACCCCGCGAGAATCGAACAGCCCCAGTATAAAGGGTAGTTCAAAATTTGAAGCGCTGCTCGTGGATTCGTTCTGCTACGCCTACTGAAGAGTTCTGCACGAACTCAATTTCAACGCGGCTGTCGCCGATTTTTTTCGAGAAGCCCACCGACCTGATTTCGGGAATGAACCCCCCGCGAGGGGTAGTTTTAACGATGGGACAGGTTCGGATGTGCAAAGATAGATTCGTGCATATCAAGAGTGACTCCAGGTGCGTTATTAAGTAGTCAGCAAAGTCGTAGATTCCTAGATAAGATTCGTCCGATGAGAAAACCCACCCTAACAGGGGGTAGAAAAAGAATCGGGGGCGAAGAGCGAAGTCGCACGACCACCCCCGACCGGAGCACGATCATCAATCAAATTTTCGCCACCCCAAGTGATCCCGTGCCCGAAATAATCGGTAAAACCGATGCTTCCAAAAAACCACCCTTAGCGGGGGATGATATTCGAGCCACGCGAATTCGAGTGGAAACCTCCACGCGCGGAGTCCGAGGCTACACCCTCGTGCGAAGTCTCGATCACCACGGACACCGTCTCCGACCACCGGTTCCGCGATCCAAAACAACCCATCCCGGAAGGTAAATCGCCCGCGAGGGGTTGTTTTTAAGATCTGGTCGGTCCGGATGAGCGCGATCGTTTTCGAGGACCGGAAAAGCATATCATCGTGACTCCGGTTGTCGTATTAAGTCGTCAGCGAAGCCGTAGAATCCGAGATAAGATTCCGCCCAATAAGAAAACCCACCCCAACAGGGGGTAGAATGTGAATCGGGGGGGGTGAGCGAAGTCTCACGGACACCCCCGCCCGGAGCACGATCCTCACGGAAAATTTCGGCGCTCAAAGTGATCCGGTGCCCGAAATAATCGGTAAAAACACCCCTTTCAGAAAACCACCCCGAAAGGGGGATGATATTCGCGGCGCGCGAATTCGAGTGAAAAAGTCCACGCGCGGAGCCCGGGGCTACCCTCTTGCGAAGTGTCGATCGCCTGGGCAACGTCTTCGACCCCCGTTTCCGCGATCCAAAACAACCCATCTCGAAGGGTAGATCCCCCGTGAGGGGTTGCTTTTAGGGTTGGGTCGATCCGGATGAGCTGGATCGCTTTCGAGGACCGAGCAGCACCGGGGTCCAAAATTTGGAGGTCTCAGATACCATAGGGCCAAAAATGGGGTAAAACACCGCGATAAAATCCACCCTCGGGAAGGGATGAAAAAAAAAATGGGGAAAAGAAGCACTGTGTGCACACCGTTTGGTGGCGCAGGACCCGTTCGCAAAATTTCGAGGTCCCGCGTGCTTTAGTTCTCGAGATCATAGTAAAACGCGATTTTCGACGATTCTCAGCGGTCGCCTTTTATTATATAAGATGTATACAATGTAATAAGGCAGCCTATGCTTTCCACGTGTATTCCTATGCTGAGTGGCCTAAAGTTGAAAATCGGTTGTTTTTGAATTTTTTTTTTTCCTGTCGTGTCTGTTGCGTTTTGAGGATTGCAATGGTACAATTATGAAATCGTACCTTCTAAAGTTTGCAGCAAAAATAGTTGGATTCATTTTAATGCTTTAGTTTTTTTATAATTCCAATTAAACGACGGTCTCACCACTTTTGGGGGGTAAGTGGAGTGCGGTGAGGTAAAATTTTGCGTTTTATGTTGCCAACTTTGTTGTAATTTTACTCTGCTGTGTTGGTTTTACGATGAATAAATTTTTGTTTGTTTTTATGATTAAATTGTTATGTTGGACATTGTTTTTGTGTTATTTTATTACGTTTATTGAATATATAATTGATTTTAAAGTACATTCGGGGTTTTTTCGTACGGGCGGCCGATAACGTGTAGTTGTGTGATGTTTTTTTTTTGTATTTATTATTATTTTGCAGCCGGTGATTGTTTGGCTGCATTGGCTGCACTGCGGCTCACCTGTTCACTAATTTGATAATCTTTCTCTGTGAATGTCTAGAGTCAGCTGATATTTTCGAATAGAAGGCGCGAAATAAAACCGATACAGATCATGGTTTTACTTATAGGATACCTTCTCACAAAAGTAAAGCTTCAAGAAGAACCCACCAGAGAGCGCGCAATGAAGTGGTCACGTTTGTTTGCCTTTATTTGATCAGCTGATAAATGATTTTTTTTTTTTTTTTTTTTTTTTTTTTTTTTTTTTTTTTTTTTAGCGCAATTTTTAACATTCAATCTTTTATGGGTTGAAAATGGATCTCATTAAAATAAACAAATTAGATCAGTATTCTTTTAATTTTTTAGTTTTGGGAATTGTTACAACATTAACGCCTGTTCGAAAGTGTAAGCGAAGTAATGGTTTTTGTATTATTTTTTTTAGAGGACGAGACAGGCTCAATTAATGGTATTTGTTTTGATGGAAAGGGGTCCATCCAGCTACCATTAGGAGTGCCCCCCCCCTCAAAAATGGATGAAACTTTCAGGGATGATAGAGCTAAGCATCATCTTTCAGAATATCTGCAGTTTTTTTAATTTGGTCAACTGGGAGCGGGAGTGCAGGGGGTCAAAGTCAAAACCTCCAGTGCTCCATAACTTTTGAACGAAAAGAGATATTGACGTGAACTTTGCACCAAAAGATGCGTATTTTAAAGATCTTTCGATTGATGTGCTACAGTGTTTAGTTCAAAAATAGTTGACCCTTTTTTTGCATTTTGTTTTACTTTTGAAGTTTCCAAAAATCCGTTTTTTGAGTTTGAAAAATAGGCGCAATGAAGGAATCTGAACGAAAAACTATGGCGGCCATATATGATTTGAGAATTTTGACAAACTTATGTCAAAAATAAATTCAGCGACCCAAAAAACCCGCTTCCACCAAGTTTCAATGAATTTCATCGATTATTGGTGGAGCAATAAATTTTTTTGTAGAATCGAAAGTCGGAACCCTATTTTTGGCCTAGATTTGAAACTTTGCGCGGTCATAACTCTTGAACGAAACGTTTTTCGGCATCGCGGTTTGCGCCACCTGAAAGCTTATAAAATCAGCTTTCATCACAGAAGTTTTTTGTTCAGATTCCTACGTTGCGCCTATTTTTCAAACTTAAAAAACGGATTTTTTCTCTACTTTTAGATTATAAATGAATTTTTACGTCTGCATTGAAGGTTTTCTCGAGAAAAGTTGAAAAATGTGTTTGAACCCCCCAGAATACACCCCAAGAGGTTGTCAGGAGCTTATGAAAATATCAGAAATGAAAAATTTGGAGTCAATTTTCTGTCTGATTGTTTTGTTTCAAATCATTTGTTTCAGTAATTTTCGAGAAAAATGCCAGCAACGGATGCTCTGGCTCACTTTGTATATAAAATATAGTAGACTTCTTTTATTATATTCAGGTCCTCTGGTATTTAATCACTGTCCGATGAGTAAAATAATTGAAATCTAATGCGCTGAGTCCTGACTATACTTGCTCTCTTTGAGAGGATCCAAAAATTAAATATAATCATCAAAGGTACCACTATACGGCCAATTTTGTAAAATAAGCACATGTATGGAGAGGGGGGAGGGGTGGAAGCTTTTGTACGCGTAACTTTTTTTGCTTCTCATTGATAGAATGTCATCGAATGAAAGGCTAGAAACTCTGCAACTCTGGTAAGCAACTCTGTTTGCTTGAAGGGGCGCATCGCAATGAAGTAGGGGACTACACTAATTATAGTTGTCAAAGTTGATGCATAAATTATTAATACTTCAATTAGTATGTACGTCTGTAATGTTTTTACTGAATGCTAAGCATTTTTTCAAAGTAGATGATTCAGCCTAATTTTATCTTGAGTATTCACCATAAGGTTTCTCTGTACAGTAAAGCCTTTAATGAAAGCATAGCAGGAATTGCTTTTATTGACATTAATTGTAATTGTTTAATTTTCAGATCCAAATCGGCCAATACTGTGTCTAAAAATTCAGATATTGAAAGGAATGACTCTATTTCGTCTCTATCAATATGTAGACATTTATTAATTACCTTCTTTTACCTTTCATCACCATATTCCACCAACAAAACCATGGCCTACCCATATCTTTTCTTTCTCATTTTATTAAATTATGAATTGAATCTTTTACATCCATTCAACGCAGAATCATTTAAACTTCAAATACTCTATAATCAGCGATTTCATCCAAATTTTCATCATTGAATCATTCATGTATACTATAAATCTATTTATTCAATTCATATGCTAGTTACATACTACAATGTCTCCTTAAGAATTGCTGATGCATTTCAAACAACTGTAATCCACAAATGAACAAAACACTGAACCAATTGTAATGTGTCACTGCAAAAACAACGATTCAATAATATTTTTTTTCAAATATACGTCTTAAATGCATATACATTGTCATATTTTCTTAATCAAAGCTCCAACAGCACTTCCTGTACCTTAAATAATATACAATAAATTGACAAATCTTCTCCCATGAACTACATTATAATAAATATATTTAAACCATGTATGCGTAAGCCTTTATGCAAACCTTATTTCTGCAAAACCCTGCAGAGCAGAAGACCAAATGAAACAACTTATGCGCAGATTTTTATGTTTACAATTCACAGGCACGCTTTTCCAATACATGCAATGTATCGGAGCTTCCCTGCTTGTTTGTTATTATTCTATCAATAAACTAAAAAAATAAAAGCTAAAGTTAGGAGCATCAAAGAGTGCCAAAATTGACTCACAAGCTCGACAAATGCGTTTAAAGCCACATTCCAATATGTTTGTCGCATTCGCATGTAACGAGTCACATTGGTGTAGACCCGTCTGATTGCGCAGCTTTCTATGCGCTGGGAAAAGTGATTCATCATAGAGCAACAGACAGATTAGATGGGACAGGGAACTCCTCCATTGTGTGACTCGCTGTATGATAGTTGGTAAAATCAGGTCAAAGTGGGGTCATTGTGGACCACAGCGGGTTTAAGCACAGAAAATTATACAGTCGAGGACAAAAAGAATCCAAAATTTCCTAAGATTTTAGGATATACAGGCCACCAGCAGCGCAAGTTATTAAGATAAATATTGCGGGTTGCGTATCTCCAGGAGTCATCATTTTTTCCCCGATACAGTAACTGGAAATTTATCGGCGTATCCCGGGGGGGGGGGGATTGAAAACTCCTTAGCCTGAAAAATTTTGGAACAAAATGGAATGGTCCTTCTATCTACATCTACTTAGGTGGATAGTGAGGACCCTATAGCAATAGCTGATGTCCTCACCATACATCTTGGAGGAGTACCATTTTATCTCAACATTTGTCGGTCCCTGGGGACCGATCAAGTTTGAACTCGACCTAGTTTAACCGATGAGCATCAATCATCCTCGAGTGAAGCTTCAGCCACACTAGAGCTTAACTTGAGGTTCATCGATGCCATTTGGTGATAGTAAGGAGTGAGGTTATGCTATAGTTTAAGTCAAGTCTGACTTTTCGCCAAGTTGATCGGGGCCCCTGCTGGCAATGCTGCATGTGGTAGGGACGAAGAAAACTGCGGCAAGCAAAGAGTAAACAAGAGTCGCAATTGAATGGAAGGCCTGCGTGGTCAACGTAGATGAGGGATCGGAACGGGGCTGGCCTCTGATTGGCTGCAACGCGTGGAGCTAAAATGTCTTAGGGTATAGGAAAATTAACACGGGGTTTTCGTTCCGGGACGTTTATCTCGAAACCTGTGCAAAATCGTCTCTACGCAATTTATGCGAGTCGATTTAGCAGAATTTTCCGAACAAATTGATAGGTCATAAGTGCCACTTTATTGCAAAATCGAAAAGACTGTTTCAGTTAAAAGTACTCACAATAGTGAGTTACTCAAACACTGCTCAAACACACGCCAAGCATGTAATCACACTATTGTGCGTACTTTTAACTGAAACAGTCTTTTCGATTTTGCAATAAAGTGGCACTTATGACCTATCAATTTGTTCGGAAAATTCTGCTAAATCGACTCGCATAAATTGCGTAGAGACGATTTTGCACAGGTTTCGAGATAAACGTCCCGGAACGAAAACCCCGTGTTAATTTTCCTATACCCTAAGACATTTTAGCTCCACGCGTTGCAGCCAATCAGAGGCCAGCCCGCGTTCCGATCCCTTACCTACGTTGACCACGCATGCCTTCCATTCAATTGCGACTCTTGTTTACTCTTTGGCGGCAAGTGTATGCAACAAACGCATTCCACCTAATACATGCGTTGAATAGTAGTTATGTATCTTGCGCATTGCGTATTGCATACCCATACCAGGTATATTTATACACGCTATATCGGACCTTGAACCTATATCCACTGTGCGACGCACAATGACCGCGGGCGCACGCACGAACGCACCTAACCGCAATGCACGCAAAACTCACGTGTACCTATTATGTGAGATGCGACACGCCACGCACGCTGCTCCTGGGCAAGGTTGCCTAATTTGGCGGGAAATTCAAATAAATTGTAGAGCATGCCCCACGAAAACTTTCTCATATCATACTTAATCTGAGGGGACCCCCAGCCCCAGACCCCCTTTATTATTTTAGGGGAGACCACGAGACTCCCCTTTTAATATTCTGGGGGAGAGCCCCACAATGAGAGAAATCACTTCTTTAACCCTTGTGAGCCTAAGGGGGGTACATTTGTACCCCAGGCCAGTTTTTTTGACGCCATTTTGTCAAAACTGCTCAAAATTTTTTGGGACTTCATGAAATTTTAAGTTAGGATACTTAGAACACGTCTACCAAATTTCATTAATTTTTATGAATTTTTGTCGATATTATAGAAATTTAAAGTGTTGGGGAACAAATATACCCCCCCCCCCCTTCGTCCTGCCAGTTTTAAGTTTAGAACCATCTATTACAGTGAATTTTACGGAAATTTTATGTAGATTAAGAATATTAAGTCAGATCATTGAAAAAAAATTGGAAATTTATCAAAAATGGAAAAATAATATGGTACCTCATTTCATTTTTTCCATTTTTTTTATTTCGACATTTTTTTTAAAAGTAGGTGTAAATTTGGCAACATAGCAAAAATTTACTCAAATTTCACATAAATTACTCTCTTAGGGTACTAAGTACATAATCCATCCATTAAAGTTTCAAAATTATTAATACTGACTGTGCTGCATGAATATATCCTTGGGGTACAAAAATACCCCCCCTTAGTCCTTTGTGTTACCGAAATACCTTAGGCTCACAAGGGTTAAAAACAAGGAAACACGTTTACTTGTGACGGTTTTCTTAACGCGAAGTAAAGTTCTGTTGCGTGAAGGAGAATCACAGTCACAACAAGGAATCTTTTACGTGTAGCAGCAGCATCTTCAACACAAACGAAATACACCTTCACCTTGGATTAAAAAAAGAATTCTCTTAGTGCAGACTGCAGACCCTCCTTTCAAGGGTCCAATTTTACAGTAGGCTGGTAAAAGAATGTTTTCAAAATTCAGCCACACATATTTGAAATATTCCGATGTTTTCCCATGTTTACCCATTATATCCATTTCCCCATTGATTTTAATGAAAACCTTTTATCCTTCATAACTTGCTTAAAATTCAAAATTTCGAAAAAACATAAAAAAGTGGGGAATGTTAAAAGCTGGAATTTATCTGTAAAATTTGGATGTACATGGAAAATTGGTTCAAAAGATTTGCTGGGATACAGAGAGACAGACAGACACCTGCGTCATCGCAATATACTTTCTCAATTGGAGCCGGCGCGGCGTCTCCGGAAAAAAAAGCCAATAAAACAATGGGTCAGCTCTTCCCGAGAATTCTGCATCGTGAGCAAATGGAGGTTTTTAGCTGAAGAGTACACCTCTTGTTTTATGGACCCTTCTTCCGGAGACGGCTTCAATTTCTAACTTTGCTTCTTGTAAGAAAGTAAACATTTCCTTTGGGTTATATGAGGACCAAATGCGTATAATTTACACGCAAAACGACAGCCGCGCGTGCTCATGAGAGCCGGGGCCTGGGCACTTGTTCATTCATCGCGTCTTGCCTGAGGCTGTGAGCACTGTACAACTCCCCCCCCCCCCCACCCACAATGACCCCTCATTTGTTGATGCTATACTTTATCTTCCATCTTATCGCACCCACGCACGCGCGTACGCAGCACGACCGGGCGGGCGCGGGCGCGCCACGCTTCGGCCGCTGCATCCGCTTATCAGCTGAGATCAAGATTGAGGAAAAATTATCAACAATGCCCGCTTTTAACAGGGTCTTCAAAGGATGACGAAGGGAGGGGAGAGAAGGTAAATAATCATGATATTAAACAACCAGCATAAGCATAACCAAGCCTCCCTGACACGTAAGTTTGAAGACCAAAACACGACGCATAGTGGCAGCCATATGATGCAGATCTCTCATGAATATTTTACAAGGGCTCGCTCGGTTTGTTTCCCTCTTATTTCTTCGGCCCTTTTAAATCTGAAATTACCAAGGTTCAGGAACGAATTTTTGGCCGTCGTAGCTGATCTGAGCTCAACTTTCTCATGTAAAACGATATGCATGTCGTATATTTTCATTTTCTCCAAAAGATTCCTCGTTATTCAGATACAGGTACCAAGGTATACAGGGTGTAACAAAACTAATGTGCCCAACTTCTGGAGCATATATTTTAGGCCAAAATAAGACTTTTTTCCCTATAAACATGGGTCCGGAAATGCCCCCTTTTTGATCTACAGCCCTCCAAAGTTTTAAAAAATTTCTGGTTTTTCTGGCATAACGACCACCATTATGGACCGAATATTATGAAAATTGGTGTCCCGAGGTAATTTTATGTGTAGAATCCATTAATGACCTCGAAAAAATCAAAAATCAAGTCTGATTGTACTTTTCAAGCAATCTTGTATCCTTAACGGTACAAATTTCATGTTACGGATTAAAAATTTGAAAAATAATTACCACAAGCAGATGGCGAAAACTCTAGAAAGATTTTTGGTACCTTGCATTTTTTTTTTGATACGACACGTTTTAAGCGAGATAATCGTCCCACAATGTGGAAAAGTCAGCGCTTTTACTATGGTAGGCAGCCCAAAGAAGCAGCGGAGTGGCGGGTTGCATGCTTACTGCCGTTCACCATGGTAAAAGCGCTGACTTTTCCACATTGCGCAGTAATATTACCTCGCTTAAAACGCGTCGTATCAAAAAATGCAAGGGACCAAAAATCTTTCCAAGAGTTTTCGCCATCTGCTAATAGTAATTATTTTTCAAATTTTTAATCCGAAACATAAAATTTGTCCCGTCAAGGGTACAAGATTGCCTGAAAAGTACATTTAGACTTATTTTCTGATTTTCTCGAGGTCATAAATGAATTCTACACATAAAACTACCTTAGGACACCAATTTTCATAACATTCGGTCCATAATGGTGGTCGCTATGCCAGAAAAACCAGACATTTTTTAAAGCTTTGGAGGGCTGTAGCTCAAACAGAGGGCATTTCTGGACCCATGTTTATGGGAGAGGGGGGAGTCTTATTTTGGCCTCAAGTATATGCTCCAGAGGTTGGGCACATTAGTTTTGTTACACCCTGCATGGAGAACAGGTATGGACAACACTTGGCTCAGGGGGCGTGGCCACTTGGGAAAAAGCGACTTCACCGCCATCTTGTCTCCTATTTACACCGTGTATCTTGCATTGTTGTTTGTGGTTAGGTATGAAGGGGAAGTTTATCTGAAGCAATACTTTATTTATTTGAACAATGAAATGTAATTTTTATATTTTTTGAATGTTGTGACTATAGAATGGATTAACATCATCAATTACGTTGTTCACTTTCCTTTTCAAGATGTGAAATCTAAATTTGAATCACGCGGTCAAAAAATGGCGGCGTAGTCGCTTTTTTCACAACCAATCAGAGCCAAGCTCAGAGTGTTGTCCATACCTGTTCTCCATCTACCTTGTGTAGGTATACTATGCAATGGCTTACTCTCTACTGCAATATTGTATTATAGTTTATGGAAATTCTGCCATACCCTTTTAAACCCGCTCGTAATAAGTCAGAAATACATTTTAAAAATTATAACGAAAAAGCCATCGCAATATTCTTCCTCAAAACTATTTAAAGAAATTAAAGTACTTAACTTTCAAAATATTTATAAACTGGAACTTATTAAATGGGCTATAAAAAATTGGCTGATAGAACAGAGGCGTGAATCTACATATAACACCTGAAGTGATTCAAAATTATATTATTAAAAACGAAAAAAGGCAAAATCAGCAAATCTTACAACAATATTCAAAACAATAGCATTAAAGCATATAATGACCTACCTATGATAATAAAAAAATTGGATAGCGAAAAAACAACCCCATACATCGGGCTTGTTAAAAGAGTAAAAATTTTCCTGATGATTAGCCAATAAGTTAATAAGTCAATGCCTTTTCCTCTTCACTTGGACTATACAATTTTAATTATTTGCATTATTTATCTACTTCTTATTTATCTTTTTATTTGTTTAATTGTTTATACACATATAAAGCTTTTCTTCTTCTTCCCCCTTCCATTATTTCATTGTCCCCCCCTTCTTTCCTCCAGCCGATAGACTCGTTTCGCCCGCCACAAGACTTAGCCTTAGAGGGCGAAACAGTTTATTTGTCATCCTTTATTTTTCATATTTTTTCTCTCATTATTTGTATAAAAAATTGTATATTGTCATTGTCGTTTCTTTTTCACTTTCATGTATTTTTTTATTTTGATGATGAATAAACTCTTTCAATTTAAAAAAAAAAAAAAAAAAAAAAAAAAAAAAAAAAAAAAAAAAGTACACTGAAATGTACACCAGGTGTGAAAGTGTTAACCTTGACTAAAGTTGTGTCAAATCAAACGAGCTTTAACAATACCTACAGAGGTTTTGCGCTATATCGTATAAGTCCTATGCCAAAGTGAGGCAGCATGGCCAATTTGTTTCTGGTTTGTTTGTCTCTTTTTTTTTTTTTTTTTTTTTTAACCTCAAATCAACAATAATTGTGATGAATTCAGTAGAAACTGGTTTTTGAACAAGTAACTTTCACGTGGTGATTTTTGGCCGCCTAAACATTCAATTCAGTCATCATCTGTGGGCCACACTATGTTCTATACGCGACCAAACAAAAACGTGGCAAAAATCGGTGAAAAAAGTAATAAAAAACAATCGTTTTCGACCTTGTTCAGCTAAATTTAAAACTTTCTTTGACATTTCTAGGTAAAGATTACTTGTTTCCAGTGTTTTCAGTTATTACAATTGGTCTTGAAAGTTAATAAATGATAAATTGGTGAGAAATTTACTCTCTAATTTTTGGCCAAGTTTTGACCACATCTCAGACCACATAGTGGCAAATCGTGAGATCGCAAAAAAGTGGCAAAAATCAGTGTAAGAAAGACATCAAAACTCATCATTTTCGACCAGTCAAGCTTAAATTTAAACTTTCTATTGATATTATTAGGGTTAAATTACTTGTTACGAAAGTTCTCTGTGTTTAAAATTGGCCTTGAAAGTTTATAAATGATGGATTGATGAGAAATTTACTTTCCGATTTTTCGCCACTTTTTGACGATCTCGGACTACAATGTTCACAGTGATGTCGCTGATGTGGATACGAGCAAAAACCGTCTAAAAGAACTCGTCATAAATAATCCGATTCCACCTGCAACATCAACATTAAGAATGCGTCGCGGCATAGCCGTAGCCTGGAATTCATCTTTCTCTCTCTTTCCCCATTTAAACGCATGTGTTAGAAAAGAATGGATAGAGGGGCTGTCACGTGACTTCAGCCCCTCTTTCTGTCCTTTTCTAACGCTTGCATTCAAATGAACAAAGTGAGAGAAAGAGACGAATTCCTGCGGCAACAGCTATGCGTCGCGTCGCGGTCTAATAATGCAGAAGCAGAGGTAGGATTTAACGATTTAAAGAATGAAATGTGTAAACTCGCTTTTTCACGTGTTGAGGACTTTAACTGCTCGCGCCGAGGTAATTTAGATACATCGATAGCTACGGTATGCGGGGGCCAGAGGCCAATCACTTTTTCACGGCTAAAATTATATAATAATCTTCATGATTAAAACGTTGTCGCAGCAGCGCGACCTATGCAATAAAATCTTATTATTGTCAATTTTTAAATTTTACGATTCATTCTTTTTTTTATTATTTTTTTTTTCTGAGTGCGGTTTTGGCTAAAATAATACTTACATATATATGTATACCAGTAGATATAAGTACGACCGCCAGGCGTCTACTATTGCTTGCGCCGGCTTCAGAAGCCTCGCCAAACCAAAATATTTAGAGTCGTTTAATGCTGCCTAAATTTTCAGTGCTAAAATTGCGGTATGAATCGGCTGAAATCCGGTCATACTCTACCTCCATCTGTGGCCAATTTGTCTTCCTCTTTTGGTTTAGGGCTTATAAAACAGTATGCGTTCTCCTTAGTGGATATCCTGAAAATGGGTCTGTTACATACTTTTGCTACATCGTTATACAGGGTTGATTCTGGTGTAAAATCGAGTGAAAATCTCATTGATAGCGTCAAAAAGTCTCAAAATCCACTTATAAACACACGGATTTTGCGAATGAGGGAATATCCGGTGCCCTTTCATGGAATAGCTGTTTTTTCTTGTCTTATTTTTTCTGATTAGTTATGTAAGGCTGTTGATATTTAGCACAGTACGTCAAACAAAAACTCAAACTAACCTGTTTCACTTGATAGAACCAGATCCATGCATGGTCAAAATTTCACACACGGAATTGACGGAAACAGATAAATCATATCTATAGTAGTCAAGTTTTAAGCAAATTTTTTGTCACCTCTTATCCTGCGATGGTTTCATCATTACTAGCCATCAAAACTGGGTGAAAACAGAGAATCAGAAAACCCGGATCTTATATTTTTAAAAAAATCTTAATTGCAACAAATCTGACCAACATCAAAGATGATGAATGTGTTAACGTTTTTCGCTTACCTACAAAAAATAGATTCGTCGGAGAATATATTGAAGGTCCCTGGGTGACAACCAATTTTACATTCCAATCATTGTTTCTTTGTCTGATGTTGAGATAAAACCCACCTACAGTACAGTACTAAACGGGTGACGGAAAGCGAATTCTTCGATCCTTATGATTGTAATCACATATATATGTATATATTTTATTTTTTATGCGAAAATATGGGCTAATATTTCTTTATAATCCATGAATCCTTTCGGGAAGATGAAGCATACAAATCTGCCTACTTTACCCTGAACTTAATGAGACGTTGAGAGCAAAAACGACGTTTCTCCCATTTGAAATACAATAAAGAAGTGTCATTGTTGCAGATAACGCTTGCCCTTTTCCCCCTACTGCAGCACAGTGGCGACTGGCGACTCATGCAATTTGGCAACAATGTCTTTCCTCCATTTGATTCATTGTACAATAATCAGTACAATTGTGTGGCAGCCTGGCAGCGCTTCACCAGAATTCCATTCTTATACATTGAGTTAAATGGAGAGGATAAACATTATTGCCAAATCGCACGAGCCGCCACTGATTCAACATAATACACATACACAATTAAGTGTGTCATACAAGTTTTAATGCGAAGATCAAAGTTTGAAAAAAAAAAAATACATAATTTCGATAAACAATGGCCGGGTCCGGGGTCTGCTCGTTCGCACAATTCCTCATGTAAATCAATCTAGGATTCTGCCGACCAACAACTTACGAGCAGATCTGTTGTTTATCAAAAATAGAAATCATTGTTTTCCAACTTAAATCTGGTAAGAAACTCTGGGGCATACTTTATACATTGGCGAATCTTTAGCATTCTGGCCACAGAGTGTATTGTTCCCATTTGATTTCATGAGAAACAATCGATTAGTCACGGAGCTACAAGCCCCTTCAAGAATCGATCGTTTATCATGCATTCAAATCAAATTAGAAGAACACGTAGTTGCCAGATTGCTGGATCTTTTTGCTGAAGAAAAAAAATCAAAGAAATAAAGCGTTTTCGACCTTTTTAGTTACATATAAAACTTTCCAGTGAATCTCTAGGTTTAAATGACTTGTTAAAAGTGTTTTTTTGAGGTTTATTTTCTAGATAGTTAGCAAATGATAAATTGATGAGGAACTTATTTTCTGTTTTTTTGCCACTTTTTGACGATTTCGGATCACAGTGCGACGCAACGCAACGCCGTACTCAATTTAAATCTGCCAGATTTAGGGTCGAATTCGGAATATTTGTAAAGATTCACCGAATCTATTGATGTGGCAACACTGCATTCAATTGAACGACCGATATAAACCTTGCGATTTTGGTTATGTAACCCAAGGTCATCAGGACAATTAATTAGCACACCGTGATAGGAAAAATGTTTATTCTTCGGTGGCGGGCGGGCGAGCTCCTCTGCTCGACTCGATCGCTCATAGGGTATTAAGAACATGCCACTGCAAAAGTAGACGAGGCATAGACACGAGACAAACAAGTTTGATCAATGGTCAAACTTCAGAGGAAATCGTAAACAAATTAAAATAGGATGACCTAGGTCTAAGTCCTATTGTAAGCTCATACGATTTTCGTTCGATAACTCGTAAACGAGATGTTTTGCGCTGTTATTGTCATACACATTGCCTTTCTTGAATGATGAGCAGTGTTCGTTTAACCCTTTTAGACCTGAATATAGTTTTTGCTCTGAAACGATTTTTTCTCCTTTTTTTTCATCATAGCTGATCTGCAGCCGATTTCTTTTCTAAATTTTTAAGTGCATGTCTTTTTTTTACTTAGCCCATAAGATTCCATGTTATTTAGATGTAACCTTGGGGTACTGAGGGTCTCATAGGGTTGAATGCTGTTCTCTGTGGAAGATTCAAGCAGAGGTAGTATTGAGGTCAATTTCGGGTTGGGGGTGGGGGATGCCTTTTGGAAATTGAAATATTAGAAGCGTCTTAGAATGCGTTTTCTCACAGTGTAAAAAGGACGAGTTGTGAGCTTTGAAGGGAGGGGGGAGCCCTCAAGCCAACCCCCCCCTCCTCTCTGGACCCATCACCACTGCATCACGGTAATGGATTATTTTAAAGTAGCGTTGCTATTGGATTGTTGCACGAGCATCAAATTCGTTTTCATACAATCGATTTTAGACAAAAAATTATAAGTTATGAGACATATACTGTCGCAACATTGAAATTTCTCTTGAAGCGGTGGTGGGGGGAAAAAACCAAGTATAAATATACTGGAGGTCGCGATGAGTAGAGTCGTTTCAAGAAGAACCGGCACTGAGACAACATGACGCGACGGAACCCACCACTGACACAGTCACGGACGCTTCCCCCTCCCTCCGGTTCCATCCGATAATTTTTATGACCAAGAAACTATAGATAGATGATGTTATTTCTGACTTTGAAATTATTCATTCGTCAGCTCTGAGTACTCAACTTTCAGTGACATTTGACTAAGTACATATACAGAGGCATTACTATGGGATCAAAACTAAATAAATTCAAGTTTTGATGAACCCGAGGTTACGATATCTATCCAGTGGCGAAGCATGCAATCTAGCAACGTTGCATTTGATTCATTAAAACCCATAAAAAATATCTAAATACCTAGGAATCGCCGATAACCATCGAATTCGACCTTTTCTATGGGTTCAAATGGACAAAATGCCATGTTGCCAAACATCCGGTTTCGCCTCTGCATCTATCGGCTGTCAAAACTAACCATAGATAGTCTCTTTAAGATCAAAACAGAAATGGGAACTAGACCAAGAAAACGACGGAAAACCTGAAACGTTTCGATTAAAACACAGAAATCTTCATCAGTCGGAATAATAAAAACACACAAAAAACAAAAAAGTGAGTCTGACCCAAATCACATTGGAGCGAAGACTGAAGGCAGTGAGGGTCACATACCGAGGTTAGGAACCGATAACAAACTGACATGAAAGAGAGGGACAACCCTTCATGTGTTATCAATGTGTGCCGAGAAAAACTGGTGAGATGTTTTTTTTTTGTTTTTTTTTTTTTTTTTGTGTTTTTATTTTTCCGACTGTTGAAGATTTCTGTGTTTTAATCGAAACATGTCCTGAGTTTTTGTCGTTTTCTTGGCCTATAGCTGCCATTTCTGTCTTGACGTATCACCAGGTTTTTCCGGCACACATTGATAACACCTGACGGACTGCAGGTTGCCCCTCTCTTTCATGTCACCCTGTTGTCGGTTCCAAACCTCGGTATGTGACCCTCCTCACTGCCTTCAGTCTTCACTCCAAAATGATTTGGGTCAGACTTACTTTCTTTGTTTTTGTGTGTTTTTATTATTTCAACTGATGGACATTTCTGTGTTTTAATCAAAACGTTTCGGGTTTTTTCATTTTTGTCGTTTTCTTGGTCGAGTTCCCGCATTCCCGTCTTGCTCTTATGGTTATTTTTGGACGATTTTGTTTACAATTTGCTTGGATTCTCTTATGTTATAATTTATGAGCTTTTCTTGTAATCAAATTTTGTTCGTTGAAAATAAAATTATACGAGTAGAAAGTATAAGCAAGTTGACCAATAGTCTTTAAGATAGGAACATGAAGTTTCAGGGCTATTTCGATAGTAATATTCTTGCCAAATTTAGATATTAACCAAGCAATCTAATGTACTTTTGCCAATCATATAGGTTGGTATTGTATGTTGGCTATATATATGATCATCACTGTTTCGACGGTCTTCCCCTCCCTCTTCACCTTCCTCTCACTCTCTCTCCCCCTTTCCACCCTGCCTCCCTTAACAGTTAACATCAATGGCGATTTCATAACACTAGACCATAGAGAGCACAGCACGCAGGTAATCAGCAACAAAAACATATTCCTTTAATTATACCTTGCCTTCGCTTCGTGGCGAACTATTCGACATAATCCGGCGTGCGTTTGTACAGTTTGCATGTTTTAGGCTAAGTGTCTCTACCTACACACATTTTCAGGCAATGTCTCTTCATTTATTTATTTATTTTATTTTATTTTTATTTTTTTTTGTCTTGGAGAATAGAATTGTTTCGAAAGTACGCGGTCAAAACAAAATGTGTTTCAAAAATGTTTTGAAAAAAATTCGATCGATCAAAAAATGTATAGTTTTTTTATCGTAATTTTGAGCTTATATAGGATCAAAATTTGAGAAAGTTAACATAATCTCGATCGATCGAAATTTCGAAATTTCGACAGTTTCGAGAAATCAATCGTTGAAAGGTCGATTGTATACCACACTTGCCTAAGCCTAAGGTCGCAGATTAGATGCCATTGATGCATTATCAGTGCATTTATACTTTATGGTTGTCTATCATTGACACGTTCATTTATTTTTGGTTTCTGTGGGTGGTTATTTTTTTAAAAAAAAAAAAAAAAAAAAAAAAATAATAATAATAATAATAATAGTAATAATAATTTAAGTTTCAAATCTATCGTTACAGAAATAGGGACACGAAACGAATAAGTTATGAAAAACTAAGTCCACGGCGTGACAACACCGGCGTAAAAACGTTACGTCATTGCCAGTTGAAACAAACCACTCTGTTTTATAGACGTGCCCACTTTTCAATACTTTTTTGCAAAGATTTAAGTTTTTGAGTACGACAGTACGTGATCCGAAAAAAAAGAAGAAGAAAAAAAGAAAAAAAAAAAAAAAAAAAAAAAACCTAACAAACAAAACAGAATAAAAATTACAGGCAACTCAGTTCATCTATCATGTTTACAAATTCCATAAAAATTTATTTGCGCAACTTACCCAGATAATAGGTCTTGACACGTTATCGCTCTATTATATACACAGAAGTTCCGAATTCAGCCCCCCTCCTCCTCTCCATTCATGACGCATACGTAATCGGAAAAGCACTAGTCATGCGATTTGGAAACCGTGCAACTTTTTCAATAAAACTTAGCTTAAAAAATAGATTCTTAAGGAGCAGTGGCGTCGTGTGCAATTTAGCAACGCTGTATTCTGTCCAAACTTAACGCTTGAAAAAGGTCCAACTATATCAGAGGTGCACAGTGGACTCCCTCAAATTGAAATATTTATTCGGGTTCAAATAGAAGAATTGCAACATTGGCAAATTTCACGAAAAGTCACTGCTGAGGAGGCTGACAGCGAGAGAATCGATTTTTTACATTCGCTTAAAAGGGGGGGACACTGTTGCCAAATTACACCAGCCGTCATTACTAAAAAAAAATGAATGAAGAGAAAATGATTTTTTAACGGCACTTGACGCACTATGGTTGGCAACACCGCACCAAGATCAGTCGGCCAAGGAGAATGGGGGAAATAATCGATAGAAATAATCGATACTATTGTTTAGATTTCAATGGGTGGCGACGATCGATAGTTCACGAGTCGCTCGAGGTTGGTCCTTAGAAAACTTCGATTACCCAACACGCACCACAACGGCGGGAAAGCGCGAAATTGCAAATTTTCGACTATGGGAAGAAGAAAAACAAGAAAAAAAGAAAAGAGAAAAATCGTAAATCAATTTTGTGAATTACGAGAAAACACGACTATTCCCGTTCGCACACTCGGGCGCGCGCGCACACACAAGACTGCGCTATCTTTGGATCGTGGCGATAGCGCCTCCACTCGTGCGATCCGATTTCTGATCGCCGATCGGTGAGCTAAGAAAGACAAACCCGTAGACCAAGCGACTATAAAACGACTGAAAACGACTTGAACAATACACGATCCGGTCTCGCTGAGGTCTCTGCATGGTCTAAAACCATGAGGTGTGTTTACGCGTGTGAGGGTGTGTGTGATTGAGTACATAAGTTCGTATGTATTACTGCATGTATGAGTGTGTAAGAGTGTGTGTATTCATGTAAGTGAGTGTGTGTGTGTGTGTGTTGTATGGGTCGACAACTCGACAGTCTACAAACGAAGGAGGAGTGACTGACGCGCAGCACATTGGGTCATACATAGAAAGAGAATGGGAGTATGTATAGTATATACGACATACGTATCTAATCCACAAGGTTTAGCAATAGAGATGCTGATATGTGTTATATGTAGATCCTATTTCAAAGTGAGGCAATATAGGCAATTTGGATCTGGTTTATTTGCCTCATATTTTTGAACCTTAAATCAAAAATAGTAATAAAAGTGGAAATTGGTTTTAAACGAAAGTACAAGTGTTTAAGTTAGGCTGTATGGACACATAGAATTCCAATACAACTATCCAGGTGAGAAAACTTGGCTTCTTTCTGTCATGGGTCAGTTTTTTTATCGTTCAAATCCTTCTGAAAGAAACTGTTTTATCTTATCGACTTGTGTGTCCATATTGTCCAAATAGTCAGCCACAAACACTTATCCGGGGTTCAAAACTAATTTCAATTGATTTGTCACAGCTTTCTTATCCAGGTTAAAAGAAATGAGGCAAACGAACTTACGAACTTACGAAGCGCCTTTAAAATGCCCATGAGAGGTTTCCATCATGGCTGCCTCCTTGACTTGGGCCAACTATGTGGAATCTAAGTTGTCGAAAAACAACTATAAATCCTCAAATTAGTCCGCTCAGTAACTCCATTATTCGTTAGTCGCTCTGGTAGACAAATAATGTTCTTGTTATAGTTGATTGTCGGACTAATTCAACGTTCAGTTGTTTTTTGACGATTCATGCAGTTTCACCCAAGTCTGATTGTGGTAAACTTAATTAACTAATTTGGGGGGGGGGGGGGAAGCATCACCCCATCCTAAATGCGTAAAAATTGGTGAAAAGTGACTGAAAGTGGGGTTGAAAGCAGAAAATGTTGACTAAAAAGCTGTTAAAATCGGAAATATTACTGCTCAAAAAGAGAAAGATGGCATAGATAAACACTAGACAGTAGTATCGAAACTGAGTTTTTTTCTGAGACCCTAAACACAATTTCATGGCCAGAAAGTTCCTCGTTTTTATTCCTCTGTGCTATGCACAAATGTATATGAAATACGACAACTATGGCAGAAGCCGAGTCGTCGGTCTCCGCTCGCTTCGACGCTACACAGTAGGCCGAAATTACTAATTTAGTGACCAAAAACCAATCAATTTCAACGAACCTAAAAAATTAGGCTGCCTCCGGACGGCAACACTGATGGATCGAGAAAGGAGCTGTTCCATGAGGGGCCATTTTCGGCCTCATTGCAGATCTTTTTCCAACTTTAGCAGTTAGAAGGAACACAAAACCCCAACCACTTTGGTGATGAAAACCGCAGGTTGATATCCATTTCCTTAATTGATATACATCAAAGGTCAGAAATCGATATCGATCCATCTTCTAAAATTCGTAACTCCCTTTGAAATGGTTCAAATTATACTTCAACAACTTTGGGTCAAAAACGATCAGCCAAAAATAAGCTTTTTTCTCAGAAAAATTTTCTCAGATAAAAGGTATATGCCCGTCACCAAAAATCGGTCTTTTTTTTTTTTTTGCTGCCTCTCAAAATGATTCGATACTTGGAAAATTGTGGAACTCCAGATTTTAACTCAAAATGGTCAAAATGTCAAGAGAAGAACTGCAAATCCGACAGGAAGACGACATGGAAAGAACAATGTCAACTGCCTGGTCGCACTAATTTCCAAACTTTCCCCTGGCTCATCTAAACCGCAACTTTTGGAAAGCTTTTTTGTTAAACTTTAATCGTAAAAATTCCTAGCCTGGTGGACAATTAGTCATGGAGGAAACTTCCGATTTAGTTAAAAAAAAAAAAAAAAAAAAAAAAAAAAATCGAAAAAGATCGAATTGCAAGTTGTTGCAAAAGAAGTGCAACATAGCTTATGTTTTTTCCGTGTAGTCTTCAAGCATAATCCGTGTAATTAGATTTGGAGGTACCCCCCCCCCCCCCGTGTGGAACTCCCTCCCCTTTGATTTGAAATCTGTCCTTTTTTGTCGGTGCCCATGCGCAGTGGCGGATCCAGAAAATTTTTCAGGCGAAAATTTACGCCTGTGAAATTTTGAAATTTGAAGCGTTGGTGGAAGCAATTTCGGGCTATCTTCTATAGTAAAAAGGAAAAATTTGAGGCCTCTGGGGGGGCACGTGCCCCCGTGCCCTCCCGTGGATCCGCCATTGCCCATGCGCATAAATGGGCTTTTTCTCCTCTATTTTCAGAACACTTCATTGGTATTTTGTAGCTTTTCGGATAAACTAAACGGTCTTAGGATAAACATTTTACCCTTTTTTGGTTCCTATATTGTGTAGCAATTTTGATGGTTAATACTCACAGCGCGGGGGGTTATAAGAGGAGACTTGTCTGTATTTTTTACAGTCAGGTGGTTAATATTCGCCATCAGATTATTATTATTTTTTTTTTTTTAACCATCCACATTGCTGCACAATATAGGAACCTTATTCTTAGGGTAAAATTTACACTTCTACTTTTTACAATTTAGTATATCTTATCCAACGAGAGAGGATTTATGGAACGTGATATTGAGGCATCAGCACGGAGGCAGCCAATGGAAATCTCTTATGGACAATTTCCGCTCAGGCACGGTTTTTTTGCCTCATATTTTTTAACCTGAAATCAAAAATTGTAATTAATCCAGTAGAAATCGGTTTTAAACGAAAGTAAAAATGTTTGAGAGTAGCTATCTGGACACAGAAATCTATACAACTGTTTATTTTGGAAGGCTTTGCACGATAAAGAAACAGACACCTATAACAGAAACAAGCAACATTTCCTCACCTGGATAATTGTATTGGAATTCTGTCCAAGTCGGATCCAGCAATCTGGCAACTGTGAATTCTTCTCATTTGAATATATGAGAAACAATCGATTAGTAAAGTGGCCATGGCCTCCTCAAGAATCAATTGTTTATCATACGTTCAAATGGAAAGAATACATGGTTGCCAAATCGCTGGCTCAGCCCATGAATTCTGTGGGACTTTCGTTTACAAGCAATTTGCACTGAATGAATTACAAAGTTTTGATCTAACAATAAGATTAAAAAATATGAGGCAAAGAAACCAGAAACCAGAATCAGATCGCCCATGCTGCAGCCTCTTTTTGGGATAGAACTTGAAGCATGTATCACTGTATCAGTCTCTCCATTTTTGTATCTCGTTGGACGTTGATCCACTCATCTACTCACCTCACTGTGCGCTGTCTGAGTCGAGCAGCGCCGGTTCGCATACGAGTTCTGCTCGCTTGTTGCGTCATACGGTGGAAAATTGAGTCCACGCATTTTTCATGAAACGTCAATAGTGTGGCACGAAAATTCGTTCCCCAGAACACAGAGCGACAGATCATACAGAGATACATGCATAGACATATACCTACCGTCTACAATTATATTTGTAACCCGTATTCGCGACTTAGCTACCGCTCAAGCGATATTCCAGTGTTTGATTCAAGGTATTGCTAAATGGGTTAGTTGCTTGCTCGATTTTTGATGGGCCTCCAGCCATGATTGTCTACAAAGGGCGGGTGTGGTAGAGACCAGTGGCGCGGCGTCGCGTGCAATTTGGCAACGTGGTAATATTGTGGTATTTAGGTGATGTGTTCATTTAAACCTATATGTAAAAGGTCGAATGCAAAGGTGTTGACAGAACACCCGATAGTTGAATCTTTTTAATGGATTTAAATGGACACACTACAACATTGCAACATTGCAAAATTGCACGCTCCGTCACTGATGGTAGAGACTAGAAACGGCTAGTATCAACTGTGATTTATCCATGTCTCCTTCATTTAAACTCATGGAAAAGAATCTATCCTCGGGAAGTTCAATTGAATCCCCAATAAATCGATACTTTTACATAGGTTGGATTGGAAGGAAAAGGATAATCGATTTTACACAAGCAGTGGCGACTCGTAAATTGCGATAAATCGATGTATTTTTCATATAACCAATGAAAAAGAATCGATTCCCAGGCGACTTAAATAAATCTGCTGATAATCGATATACTTTTGTGTTGGTTTGAATGGGAGAAAAACAATAACGAATTGTTCACGAGCCACCACTGGGCTGCGGTAAAGATTAATAATTGATGGATACAATTATTTCTACCGATTACCTAAAAACGAGCTGAGCTGTTATGAATGGACCTAATTTACATGTTTTTCAATCCAAGCCACCGCACCGGTCTTAATCAATATCCTCCTCTTTCAAAGGCGCAAAAATGAGGTTTTTCACGGTAATACAGACGACACTGTGCGATAACTATTTCTACATGCCCGATATAGCTTCTTGCATCATTTCAAAATGAAGGCACTCCCACCGCATTATGGCTGTACTCCGCTGTTCAGCCTTCTAGATTTCCATTTTTCATTGATGCGACGTTAGATGTACTATATCATAATTTTAAAATAATCTATAAGCTAAACTCAGCTGTCCAGCTTTCCACGTGCTTTCCAAAAGCGCTAGGTGGGGTGGGGCGGGGGTTAATATCTCTTTCCCCTCGGAATTTTGAAAATACCTATATTTTCATTTTTCACGCCAATATCCTCTTAATGTGCTGAGAGGAGCGAATAGTTATGCGTACAACAAGTACACGTATATGTATATACAAAAAGCCGTAAATTTTGTATCGAATAAAATACTCTACAAAATATGTCATTGCCTTTCCGAAACATTAGGTACCACTGCACTGCGATGGCACAGAAATGCGATATCCATTCAATCCTGATATCGCCATTCAAATGTTTGCAAATAACCCGCATCTGCTGACTTCCCGCATTTGCCATCATTTCGAACACAGGAATATCTAAATTGCCAGGTGCTACATGATTAAATTATCACAACATCTTACAAATGATAATTGTTGAAAGAAAAAAATGCCTCGCGGCCGTTACGACAAATCTCATGTCCATTTGCATCACTTAGATCAGTGGCGGCTCGTGCGATATGTACGGCAAAAACGGATTCTCTCCATTTAAACCCACGTAAAATAATCGATCTGCAGGAGAAATGATGAATCGCTGAAAAATCGATGCTTTTGCAAGGGGTCAAACGGCCAAAAAACATGGTTGTATTCCTGTGACAATATACTCCTTTATTTCTGTATATTTGTTTCTCTTTTTTTCTTCTTTTCCCATTTCTTTCCTTTCCTTTTCTCTCTCCCTCTTTTTCTTTCCTTATTTTCATTAAATTTATTTTTTAACGGGGGGGGGGGGGAGGCCCTGCTCCCATAAGATTACGCCACTCACCCTTAGTAAGTAACCGCGCAGCCTTAATAAAAAAGAAAAAAAAAGAAGAAAAAAAAATGCTTATCTAGAATGCCCAGAAAAAGGCTGATGCCAAATTTCATTGCTAGTACGTTCCAGGATCAACGTATACTTTGTCAATCTAATTTACATACCCCCGAAAAATGAAATCCACCCTCCGCACTGTAACCATATGGTCGCGATAGGGTGTCATGGGTTAAGATAATTTCGTTATATTGTACCTGACAATCAGTTATCACTTTGAATAAAAATTACTTTTTATAGCCTGTAATTAATTTGCCATTAATGGAACGGTAGGGCTACGGTGACAGATATCGGCACTAAACGCTGAAGATTTACCTTGAGATTTTAAGAATCGATTATTTTCCACGGATGTATATCAGCAGTCCCATAGTCATGAATTCGACTCAAGAAAGATTAGCATGTATAGAGTTTTTTGTCTCAAATCAGAAACACACTCGACGCTTGATGTGTTATTAGAGAGAAAAACTTGCACGTATACAGTATGATGAGACTGCAATGTTAGTGCGAATAAAGGGGAAGAGGGGAGGGGGAGGGGGAGGGGGAGGGGTGGGGAGGGGGAGGGGGTGGAGTAAACAAGAATTATCATCTGATCATTGATTGCGTGTCTACTCCATACCCTACATCACTGGCGCACACCGGGTCGAAAAATCGATATCTCTGGACATAAAAAATATCTAGTTTTCAAATAAATATAAAAATATTTTCGGGGAATGAAGCCAAAATTTCAAAAAGAAACGGTGGGACGTTTCGAAACCTTACCGGTACAGTTTCATGGCAGTCTTGACCTTGTTGTTATAGAGCGGCGACTCAAATTTTGAGGTTATTTTTCTATGTATATTTTGTGTGTGTTTATATTTGCGGTTGGTAAATGAAACTATATAGAGTTTCGAAACGTCCCACAGTTTCTTTTTACTTTCTCACTCTAATGAAATTAGAAAAATTGAGAAAGTATTGCGATGGGGCAGAGATTTTCAAGGTATTTTGTTGCGATAGTTGGCCTCTCACGACAAAGTCAATCATGATTTATTCAAAGTAATGGCCTCTCATCATGTCTAATACCATCCATAAGAACATCCTTCCATCATATTTTCATATTTCTTAACCCTTTCTGACTTAGAGAGATTTATGCAAAAAAAATCTGTGGCGTCTGTCCGTCAGTCCGTCAGTCCGTCAGTCCGTCAGTCCGTCAGTCCGTCAGTCCGTCAGTCCGTCTGTACCTTCCCATAACTTTTGAACCATTGGTCCTTATGCTTCCAGATTTTGCACAGCTGTTACTTTTTAGATTCTTCAGAGGTACTTTTTTTGTTTTTTTGAAATTTCAACTTTTAGGTTAGTTATGGGAAAAAAATGATTTCCATTAAAATCAATGGTAAAATGGGTAAAAATGGGTAAAATTGGAATAATTCAAGTTTGGCAAAATCAATTTTGATGAAAGTTGGCAAATAAAATCTACATCCAGCCTACTATAAAATAAACCACTCATAGTTACAATATTCAACCCTTAAAACCGTTTGAAAAATCAAAATAAGTGCGCTCGAGCCAAAAAATGGAATTATCGTTAGAAATTAATCTTTAAACTTGGAGTCAATCAATAATGGCTTGATGAATTTTGATAAAACTTGTGTACACACAATCCACTATTAGAATACTAACAAATTTTCCTCTCTTAGTCACCATACACAACCGATAAAACCTTCTCAAGAGACAATATAGGTGAGATTGAGAAAAAAATATGGGAATGAAAGCAAATAAAAACATAATCCTACTAATTGGGATAATTCAGGTTTGGTCCAATGAATTTTGATGAAAACTAACAAATAATAACTACAATTAGTCTACAAAAGAAATTAGCCTTTACAGTTACAATATACAACAATTAAGAGAGTTTAAAAGTCATAACAAGGTGTTTGACCCAAAAAAAAGAATTAAAAGTAGGAATTAATGTTAAAACTTGGAAACAATCAAAAATGGGATGGATTTTGACGAAACTTTGCTCACACATAGGATGTTACCTACCTACTAAAATAGTTTTCTGATACAGTCACCATGAAACCTTTAAGACCATTTCAGAGGGCAATATAGGTGTGATTGAGCAAAAATCTTTGAAACTAAGCCAATATAAAGACAAAAATAATATTTAGAATAAGTAGTTCAAGTATGACTCAAGTATGAATTAAGTTCAATGAAAATTAAAACAAAAAGTTTGCAATCTGCCTAGGCATAATTATTTTTTCATGTATAGCTACAATTAACAACTCTTAAGTCTGATACCGTTTAAAGGCAATAGGTTCGATCAAACCAAAAAAAGAACGTATAAGGAAAATTAAACGTATAAAGAAGAGTCAATAAAAAATGGCTGGTTGAATTTTGTTGAAGTATTGTGTATGCAGTCTACAAACAAAGTACATCTTTGGAGGGGGGTTTAATCTACTAAACTAACAAATTATTTTTAAGATCCACCGTTTGAAAAAAGGAACCAAAAATTGTATTCATTGGAGGAAATGCAAGAATCAATATCGATTTTGACAACCTATAAAAACTATAAGGAAAAAAAAAGAAACTCCAATGAATAGAATAAATGCAACTTAAAGAATAAGAACTTATTGGAATCTGGAATTAATCTAAAACTAAAACTTGTTGAAAGCAATAACATCAGAATAGAATTTAGGGAACTCAATTAGCCTTCAATTGATGAAGTAGGCAACTATTCGTACAGCTTCTCTTCAAATTTGCAAACTCTTCGGATTGAAGGCAGAATTATGTCTAGAGATGAATTTATTTGAAATTTAAGGCGGGTCTGGGGGTCTCCAACAGAATTCTAAAGGGGGGTCTGGGGGTCTCCCCCAGAATTTCAAAGGGGAGTCTGGGGGCCGCCATCATAACTCTAAAGGGGGACTGGGGGTCTCCCCCAGATAAAAATGGTGTGAGAAAGTGTTCGTAGGGTATTCCCTACAGTTTATTTTAATTTTAGATTCATTTCCCGAAAATTTTCCCGTTTCCTCATTTTTTCAACTTTTTTCCAGTCCCCGTTTTTATTTACATATTTGGTAAATTAGAAGCCAGTAAAGTTGTTTCTTTTCATGATCTAGTTTCCTTTGTACTTCATTTGAAAAGTTTCAGTGTTGAAATTTCTGAAACCTTATGAGCGTGGGGGGGTGGGGGGGGGGAGGGGGAAAGGGGAAGGGGGTTAAAACCACCCGACGCCAGTTTTTTCTCTCTTTTTTTGGGCAAAACTCATTGTTTTGTTTTGTTTTTTGCTTTTTTGTTTTTCAATAAAATTTTAGGACTTGATGGCATTCAAGGTATATTGACATATCTTACATTCACCGTGCAATTTCCACATTTTTTTGGACAGCAATTTTAGATGGTATTATGATTTTTTTAGGATTATTAGACTTTTGATGGGTTCACCGGCGGCTCGTCCAATTTGGCAACAATGTTTCCCCTCCATTTGAATACATGTAAAAGAATCAATTGCTGGTGAAGCGCTGCTTCACTATCGAATCGATTATTTTGCATTGAATCAAATGGAGGGAAAACATTGTTGCCAAAATGCACGAGCCGCCACTGTTATATGGATAAAAACCGGTTCAGTACATGACTTTTAGGGCGTATCGTGTCCTTTCAGAATCAGTGGTTCAATTATTCATATTTTAATCGCAAATAACAGGAATACAACAAAACTAAAAGATCTTATTTCCAATTTGTGTCAAGATCACTATATATGTTGACTCTATATTGAAAAATGCTTTCCAGTGAAAATAAACCACCTTGTCCTCCAGAACATTGAAAATTTACTCGCCTTACAGATAACCTGACTTTCATAGTTTATACGTAACAGTGGCAAAGCGTTCAAACTGACAACGTTGCATTAGGTTCATTTAAACTCAGGAAAAATATCGAGCCAGCTAGAGATCGGCGATGACAACCGAATTCGACCCTTTCCTATAGGTTTCAAACGGAGGAAATCCTTCATCGCCAACGCTCGTTTCAGAAGTGTAGGCGCACCTAAACCATAATCTTTGGCGAATTTCAAACTTTAGTTCCTTCAAATCATAACTGAACTTGCCTCTTACCTACTTTATTATTTGGCTTTTAAAGGGTTCCTCATTGTAAAGAGAACGCTCAATCTCATTTTCATTAATTTTTATCGAGTAATATCAGAAATAATGTTGACAGATTCCAAAGATTATATAGGTGCAGGTGCGCCTACACTTCTGAAACTATCTCTAGTACGTAGGTACGCTTCGCCACTTCCACGTAATCTTATAATTGAAGCCATCTCCGGAAGGAGGGCCTATAAAAGTATGGGTATGCTCGTCCGAGTATTTTCTAATGAGATCATAAGGCTTATTTTCTCAGAAGAGTGCACCTGATATTTAATCACCAATATCCAGAAAATTATATTTAAAAGAAAGGAATATAAGGATAGGTGTGCTTATCTGATTAATGAGATCATAAGGCTTATTTCCTCAGGAGAGCACACCTGATATTTCATCACTATAATAATAATATCCAGAAAATTTTGTTAAACGGTCCACCGTGTGGCATGGCGGTATGTTCTCAGTCATAGTTGAAAACTTATCGACCGGTTATATCTAAATTGCATTTTGACTGCAGTTGTACCAACATGCACTTGCACTTGTATGTACCTACCGTGCTGCAGGGAGGCTCATCGTGATGTTAATACGCTGATTGAGCAGCGCAGTACGCATGTAATAAGTATGTATGTGTGTAAGTTTAATGTCTACATGTGTGTGTGAGTGTGAGTGTGTTTATGAGAGATAGCAAGGAGGCATGTTATTCCTCATAAGGCCTCGCGACCGATTCCATGACAGCATTGTTCAGGTCAGAAAAAAAAATTGCACTTTGATTGCAACTCTCCAAGGCCGGTACTTTTTCTCTATAATTGTGTCAATGCGTCAGAAAAATGACAGTGTCGTAATGGCTCCGCGAGGAATGCTAAAAGCGCCAAAACTGGTGTCCGGACATTCTCTCTCTCTCTCTCTCTCCCCCCTCCGGCCCCCCTCACGCAATAACCTTACGGTCACAACTCCCCCCGATCAATATGCTCTCAGTCATCTCTCTTTGGCCTCTCTCGCTGGTATTCATTATATCTTTAAATGTTTTAACCCTTCGAGAGGCAGAGCAGATGCATTGAATGCAGTGGCGTCGCGTGCAATTTGGCAACAATGTATTCTATTCATTTAAACTCATGTAAAAGATCGAATTCAGGGGGTGAAGGAAAATTTGATATATTTAATGAGTTTAAATGGAGCAGTTGCATTGTTGCCTGATGGCACGCGACGCCATACTGATTGAAAGGCTAATCTCAGACCACGTGTTGCGGAGGGTGGGGGACATACTCAATTACTCAGGGCTCAGGGGGCCCCCAAAGCAAAAGTGAGAAAGAGAGTTTAAGGAAGAAGAAATTAAGAAAAAATAAAAAATAGAAAAAAAGGAAGAGAAAAAGTAAGAAAAAGGAAGGAAAAGGACGAGCGTTATTGGAAAAATCAAAAATGAAAGAAGCAAAAAAGATAAGGAGGAGATTTTTTGAGATGTGTACGAAGATTCTTACAGTGACGCAATCAAATGTCTAAATTGTGTAAGTACTTATAACCACACAATAATATGTAATAATATCTAACTCAATAAGCAAATTTTAGCGATCGAATATCATTCACTTCAAGAATTGATGATCGCTAACTGATGCCGCTGATCGGTGAAAAATCTAGCCAATGAGAGGCGAGAATGAACTTCTGAATGATATTCTCGGAAAAATGAAAAATGCGATAATAATATTCCATGACATAACCTCTAAATCAGCTCTGAACGACGTAGCCATTTTTAACAATAAAACTAGCGTTTTCGAACCTAATTATGTTTGTCTTATAGGAAAATGACTTCTACGGATGGTCTGTACAATAAACTTTATTCGAAAAGTTCGTCATTTCCGAAATGGGGCTCTCGCAAACTTTTGCTGTGAGAATATGAATTGTCCAATCTCAGAGATATGTCTCAATTTAGATAGGAATCTCTCATGATACCTGCGTCTCTCCGCCATTAAGCCCGATTCTGAGAATGAAATTTGTGACTTTTTAGTGTACTCATCGTCATTTTTACAGGTTTTTATACCAGAATCCACTCTTCAATCCCCTGTAGCAAAAGTTTCCAAGATCCTCATTATCGTGGCGAAAGGAGTGAAAAAGGATAAAAGATGAGATTTCTGACACCGGTTGCAGCAGTCCGAAATGGAATCTACCTCCGGAGGTGAATTCGAAATTTCCAATTGATGGAATTCAAGGGTCTCCGGCGAGACCAAGGAAACAATGGAATATCATCAAAATTAAAATGTAAATCCATGGAATATCATATGAACTGACGGTGAATGATATTGGATCGGGAAAATTCGCTTAGTACAATAGTACATGTGTTATTCAACAAAATTACAAGATGGTCATGATAGGTCAAGATAGGTCAAATGAGCGGCGGGTGACATTGGGGCCCGGGAGTCCTCTAATTGCAGCTTTCTATAAAGAGAAATATGACCGCTCGCTCATTCCACCGCCATCTTCTTATTTTGTTAAATTAATGAATCCACTTCTTGAGTTTGTAAGTGGATTTATTTCGGATTTTTTCATGCCCTCCACGTATTTGGTAAGAGATTTTTCATATGAATTGTCCCTCTGCTACGCTATAGCAAGAGTTTGCAACAGACCCAATTTATTAATTGCTTTAACTAGCTATGGGCTATGGGTCCCTCACCCACACCCTTCACCTTTTTTATTTTTCTTTAAAACTTATAACTTATAAAATATAGATTGCATCAGTGGCGTAAGTATCAACGTTGTATTCTGTCCATTTGAACCCGTGTAAAAGGTCGAATGCGAAGATGTTCACCGAACATTCGATAGTTTCATCTTTTTCATGGGTTTCAATCGACGATCCGCAACGTTGTCAAATCGCACGCTACGCCGCGCCACTGGATTGGATGAGACGAGCGCGAGCAGAGCAAGGAGACAAATCAATCTCGCGCAACAGATATCTCATTATTTGATTTCGCGACCAATGAAAGCCGATATCGTTGCAGATTCGTGCCCTGATTCCTGATTCTGATTCCACGAATGTAAAAACAACCTAGTATTTATATAAACATTGAGACCTAGAAAGTAGAGCATTTACGAAAATGAAAGAGTTGCAAAAAAATGAAAAATAAAATAGTGAGGGGAAATTATGACAATTCAATCAAATTTTAACGCCGCGCCGAGGGCTCACAGACTTATACATAGCATCCAAACGCGGTAATCATGTGTATAATGACGAGTTTAATCTCTGACGTTTAGTCACCCTTTCCACTCCTCCTCCCACTCTTTTTTCACCAAGCACTCTCTTTCCAGCCTCGCAAAAAAAAAGGAAGAAGAAAAACAAAAACAATAAAAATGGGTCGATTGTCGGATGATTTTCATCAGAAACGGAGAACTTCGTAAACAGAGCCAGTTCGCGCTAGATGCCAAAAACTGGCGCTAACTGGATCATAAAAAGGATTTTTCCGGACAGATATTTATTTTTCTTAGATAACGGTGGAAGAGCAAAGGAGACGTTTTGAGAGCCCTGCGCCCACATTCAGCGATTAAAAAGCCCACCAGGAAGACGGGTCTGCTCGCAAGTATGTTTTCCCATTTAAAATTACATTGACGGTGCCTCGGAAGAGCAGCGGAGGTGTTTTGAGAGCCCTGCGCCTTGCCAGCGATTAAAGGCCCACCAAAATGAAAGGTCTGCTCGTAAGTCCGTTTTCCCATTCAAAATTACATTGACGATGCCCCGGAAGAGCAGCGGGGACGTTTTGAGCACCCTGCGCCTTTTCAGCGATTAAAGGCCCACCAAAATGAAAGGTCTGCTCGTAAGTCTGTTTTCCCATTTAAACGAGCATTGGTGGTGTTCCGGAAGAGCAGAGGGGGCGTTTAGAGACCCTCCGCCTTGTCAGTGATGAAAAGCCCACCAAAATGAAAGGTCTGCCTCGTAAGTCTGTTTTCCCATTTCAAGTTACATTGACGGTGCCCCGGAAGAGCAGCGAGGACGATTTGAGAGCCCTGCGCCTTGTCAGCGATTAATAGCCCATCAAAAAGATAGGTCTGCTCGTAAGTCTGTTCTCCCATTTAAAATTTCATTGGCGGTACCCCAGAAGAGCGAGAGGGTCCGGGTGACCCCCCACATCCCCAGTCACCCTCCCCACTTTTAGGAGGCCCCCGAAATACATCTTGCCCCGGGACCCTCAGAAATGTAGCTACGGCCCTGGTTAATGCTTCAAAATAAATTCAAATTTGATCATTTCCGACTCGAAACATGTAGTCAGACTTATTTTCAAGTGATCCGTGGTGAAACACTCACATATTCTAATCTGACAGAGTAATAGATAATGCACGATAATCTGAAATCATGAAAAAGTCGCAAAATATCATCAAGTCAATTTCTCATCAATTTATCCTTTATAAACTTTCAAAACTCATTGAAACCGTGGAGAACTCTAAGAAGTAATTTGAACCCAGAAATGTCACCGAAAAGTTTTAAATATGGAGCTTTAAAGGTCGAAAACGATTTATGACTTTTTTTTTCATCCACTTTTTGCCACTTTTTTCGCGCTTTTTATTAGTGTACTACATCAAGTCGTTTTTCCCATAGAAATATCGCTCAAGAGTCGTTTTATTATTTTGTATATTTTGGAAGAAATAACACTAATTTGTGCTACATATCGGATCATCGGAAACTCCGTCAGTTTTGGATGCATGTTTGGGCCTTGAACAGTTGGAATTGATTAAGAATTGGAGACAAAAGAATAGTCACGAACATTCAAATTAATGTGTTGCCATGAGTGCGAGTAAGACAGGACTTATGCAAGTCTCTCACTCTAGCATTCGTTTCGCTGCCTCTTATAGGTTAGGTTCAGGTTCTCGACCATGTAAAACGATCGTTATTGAAAGAGATTGATGTTCTTCAGAATAACATTCAAGCATTGGAAAAATTAACAAGAATTACTGCGGTCACTGTTACTTCAAATGTGTAATGAAAACTAGTACCTACGCGAAAAGTAAACGAGCCCTCCGCCATTTTCATTTGCCTCTTGAAGCTTTCTTGACAGCCTAAATCTAAGAGCCAATCAGAAATGGATTCTGACATGGCGCAACTCTCATAGTATATGTATAGGGATTCTATAGTATGCAACCTAATGCCTATAAAGAAGGATGTATCCAGAAGATTATACTTTACGATCCAATGTGTATGAAGGCAGTGGCGTACACAGGAGTTTATCTTTCTCTCTCTTTCCCCATTTGAACACGTGAGAAAGAAAAGGACGGAAACAGGGGCTCGAACATGCCTTCAGCCCCTATCTCTTTCCTTTTCTGCTACATACACTCAAAGAGGAAAAGAGCGAGAAAGACTAATTCCTGCGTACGCCATTGGGATTCGCCGACTTGCGACTCGAGGCTGATTGTGTGAGTCACACTGACTTTACAGCATGATGGTCGTTTCACAGAGACTATGAGGAGAGAACTCGGCTCATCCAAGTCATCACTCGACTGATCGCTTCACAGTTCACTCGCGTAAATTATTATGGATAGTTACTCCCCCCCCTTCCTCCTCCAAACCCTCCTCCGCCCCTCACAGCCGATCGTCCAATTCACAGGCGCGTCATCAACTCGAGACTTCTGACTTACTCAATCGTGAATCGAATCGGATGGATCCGAACAGACTGCGAACCCAGCCAGATGATCCGATTCCACTGTTGCCATTTTGCGACTTTAGCTCTCGGCAGATCGGAACACATCATTTGCAGTTGTATTACGTTCCGTAGTTGTAATAGTGGATTTCTTACAATGGGGCTCTTGCACACTTTTGATTCAGTATAGTAAAAACCTCCAAAAATAACGACACGGAAAAAAGTAGTTGGTAAGATTTACCAAAGGATTTTACCATCATGATGACTGATTTCTGCACTGCCAAAAAGATGGTATAAACTTGACCATCTTTTGGGTTGAATGAACTAGACACTTGTTCTTTTCAACCCAATATCTGGTCATTTTTACCATCTTTTTGACAGGTGCAGAAATCAGTCATCATAATGGTAAATCTAAAAATCTTGCCAACTATTTTTTTCCGTGGATGATAGCACCAATAACCTACGAAACCCACTCCGAAACTCATAAAATGCTTCTAAAATGCACGATCGTAATGGAGGTTTTGGGCACTAAGGATTGAAGATTCTCATCTCAATTACGCCACTCCTTTCTATGCTGAGAAGAACAATTCACAGTGTATCTACCCTGAGAGAATTCTTTTTTCAATCCAAGGTGTTTTTCGTTTGTGTTAAATAAACTTCATAATGAAATATTGACTAAGGGGGAATTCCTTTAACCCATGGAAAAATGTCTGCTGCTACAACTAAAAGATGCCATTGTTTTCACAGTGATTCCTCTTCATGCAATAGAACTTTACTTCTCGCAAGGAAAACTGTCTCAAGTAAACGTGTTTCCTTGTTTTTGAAGAAAGTTATTTCTCTCAGTGTAATCACCTGAGTAGTGATTAAGCCGACCAATGGTACCTACCGTGACACCTAGCGACACCGATGCCAATGGAAAGTCGTCTCTTATTGGTCATTAAATTTGTTGATACAGTAAGTAACAGTATATTATCATGTAAGACTCTCCCACGGGAGTTCCATTATCAGTGTTCAACTGTTCAACACTGGACAATACGATCACGCTTTTAAAAGCATTTTATGAGTCAAGGATTAAATTTTGTAAGTTTTTAGTATTATACTTTTGAAGGTTGTTACATCTCAATAAACCGTTAAATTGCCTGTAGCAAAAGTGTGCAACAAGCCCCATTGACGGTTGTTTATTTTTTGTTTTTTTTTTTTTGTTTCTTGTTTTTGGTTTTTTTTTTTTTTTTAAATATTTATTATTTATTTATAAACACACTAAAACTCTCACTCCAACGAATATGGTTAACTTTGGGTAACATTATCAGTTAACTCATATTTCTATTATTTAAACAGGAGTTCCTGTTACTTCAGTAGACATTCTGATCAAGTAACAGATATTTCTACTGAAATAACAGATATTCCTATTGAAATAACGCAGGATATCCGGTTATTTAAAGTAAGTACTAAGCAGACGTCCGGTTGAATTAACTGGAGAGTTTTTCTCATAGTGTGAGTTTTTGACTCTCGGGTAGCATTTTATAAGAGTAGTAGATATTCTTAAGGTTGAAGCTGCTAGCTAGTCGGTTATGTTAAAGTCAGGCTTTTTTGCAGGTCTTGAATTTTTGGAGGTCTTTTCGCGAAGAGGACAGAATAAATCAGCTTCGAAGCAAAACCCAAAAATTAAAAAAATAAAAAACAACAAAAAATTACTCGAACGAAAACGTTTACTCTCCCTCCGCCCGCCCTTTTCGTCTGGCACACTTTGGTCTGAGATGGTCAAAAAGTGGAAAAAAATCAAAAAGTAAATTTCTCATAAATTTATCATTTATTATCTTTCAAGACACTTTTTGTTCTTTAGAGAACACTTTTAAACAAGTAATTTAAGCGTAGAAATGTCACTGGAAAGTTTTAAATTAAGCCTGAATGATTGAAAAGGATGTGATATTTGATGCCTTTTATTCACTGATTTTTGGACACTTTTCGACGATTTCAGACAAGAGTGAGGCGGTTGCCTAGTGAGTCACATAATGATTCGACAACCAAAACTCTCAGTGCGTGTTGCGTGTTTTGCTGACACAAACACACAATCACTGATTGAAATTAGTTTCGAGTCCATTGTTTTTTTTTTTTAAATTTATTTACACCTCTTCTCTGTTCCCCTGCTTTGGCGCAGATAATGAGAGGGGAGGGGGGGATAGTCTGGTTTGGCCGCAGGCTGAAAAGTGGAGGTCCTACGATATCGTGCTTACGTGGGCGCATGATGCTCGCGAATCGTCGACGATGCACTTGATGGCGCGTTTTCGCTTTCTGGAAAACTGATTCATGACTACGTTTGCATAAATAATTTCAGATCAGGCATAAAATACAGCGGAACCAGTGATGCATAATAATACCTAGGTATTTACCCCAATCGGGTATTTATAAATGATACTCCCAAGGCACCCATTGCATAAATCCGAACTCGAAAGTTCGTAAAAAGGCATTCATATTAATCTTCAAAAGAGTTCATTATCTGTAAACCTTATTTTATCGCTTTAAAGAGCCGACTTCGCTGAAGCCAATAAGACTGTTAACAAATTTACGCTAACAAATGAGATGGAGAGTATTATTTCAGAGGCGACATCTAAAATCCGGCAACGCCATATTTTGATCATGTAAACGCATTAAAAAGGTCGAATTATTGGATGTACCTACACACTACACAGTGCACTCCCTCAAATTGACATTTTGAATGGGTTTAAAGGGACGAAATGCGCAGTGAGTTGCCAAATTACACCTGACTCCACTGGATTCTTTATAACAGTAAAACTTTTTATTAAATTCTTATTGTTATCAAATATTTTGTGTTTCAATAAATGAATTATAACAAATTTTTGAAATTCAAACTCGCAATATTACTTTTTTTAACATTAGATATATATTAAATTAACTATTCTTTCGTATATAGACAGACTTGAAGAAGATATTTTTGTTTTACTTTATTAATTTTAATATATTTTTAAATTGTAAACTGATTTTTTTTATTAGATATACAGGCCTCCGGGTGTATCTGAAACATATTATGTCGTCCTTGTAACCACATACTCTAGAGGTCAAAATAATACTTTTTTCTCCTATAAATATGTGTCCGAAAATGCCCCCCTTTTGAGCTACAGCCCTCCAAAGCTTTAAAAAATGGATGGTTTTTTTTTTTGGAATAGCGACCACCACTATGTACCAAATGTCCTGAAAAATGGTGTCTCCTACTAATTTTACGCGTAAAATCCATTAATGGCCTTGAGAAATACAGAAATTGAATCTGACTGTACTTTTCAGGCAATCTTGTACAATTAACGGCACAAATTTTATGTTACGGATTAAAAATTTGAAGAATAATTAGTGAACTCAGATGCGAAAAACCCTTAAAAAGATTTGTAGTCTTCTTTGTTTCTTGTGATGCGACGCGGTTTAAGCGAGATAATCGTACAGTGTGGAAAAGTCAGCGCTTTTACCATAGCGGCCGGCCCTAAGAAGCAGCGGAGAGGCGGGTTGGGTTGAATACTCTGCTTTTCATGCGGTAGACTTGAGGAAGATTTTTTTTTTTTTTTTTTTTTTTTTTTTTTTTTTTTTTTTTTTTTTTTTTTTTTTTTTAATTTTAAACTCTTAATATTACTTTTTTTATACATTAGATATATAATATATTTAATTTACTATTTTTTCGTGGACTTGAGAAAGATGCAAACCAAATACGAAAACTCTGCCGGAACAGATGGAAAGGGCGATGCCATTGAAAGAAAATCGCTAAACCAGTTTCCAGTTTATGGACCATGAGCGACCGGCTTTTTAAGAAACCGAAAATATTCCAAAAATAGCATCGTTGGTAGAAAGCAGTTCGGCAAACATTCAATTGTTTGGTCTGATGTTTACAATTTTCAGATTTTATTTCTTATGAAGCTACGTGCAAACTGAGAGGAAAACGTGATAGCATTTCACCGCGGACACTCACTCCGTTTCGGAAAAGCCTCGCAGTCTTGAGTAGAATCATGCATCGGTTAGCAGCAACTTGACGCAGTATTTAATATTTATTCTATTCGTCACATCACATCATCAAGACAATCTACTTAACGTATGCATAGTGATGGAAAATTCCCGGGAATTTATTTTTTGGGAATATTCCCCAACCGGGCATTTATCCAACTTTTTAAAAAATATTAATTTTAGCTAATTAAAACTGTTTCTTTATGTCTTTTGGATATTGTTTGATACAGTTTTCTCGGGCTTCTTTGGCCTTTAATATAGCAGTGAGACAATATCAAGAAAAATGTAGGTACCTACAGTGAATAATTGAAAAAAAAAATCTTGAACACCCTCTTATTTGTGGACTTTTAAAATTTACTAAAAAAGCTGGAACGCTCAACACCTCCCCTCACTCCATCAGTGAACCCATTTTTTTATTCATTTGTCTACTTTGACAGCGCCCCCCCCCCCCCCCCCCCACTACCACATCTCTTTTATTGTCCACCCTCTATAGCTCTGCTCTTATACAAGCATTTCTAAAGTGGCCACTGAGATCCTATACTCTGTTCACGATAAGAAGGCGGGTGAGAATTCAGGTAGTAATGCACTATTTAGCAACAGTGCGGCTATACCGGCAACTCCAACCCTTTGCAGTGGCCGTTGTTCTCCCGACTTCTCTCTTGGCACGGAGGATTTCCAAGAACCGACAGACTCAAAAATTTACACACGTCCAGTAAAAATTGCGAACGGTCAAAATTACGAAAAAACGGACGAAATTTTCGCCCTAAAGGGCCAAAACTCGGCAAAAATAGTCGACTTTGAATATTGATGACTCTCAGAAATTCGTATTTTTCAGTCTGAATTAAATTCAGAATATTTCGTCCAATATCGAATATATGAGAGTCATCAATATTCAAAGTCGACTATTTTTGCCGAGTTTTGGCCCTTTAGGGCGAAAATGTCGTCCGTTTTTTCGTATTTTTGACCGTTCGCAATTTTTACTGGACGTGTGTAAATTTTTGAGTCTGTCGGTTCTTGGAAATCCTCCGTGCCAAGAGAGAAGTCGGGAGAACAACGGCCACTGCAAAGGGTTGGAGTTGCCGGTATAGCCGCACTGTTGCTAAATAGTGCATTACTACCTGAATTCTCACCCGCCTTCTTATCGTGAACAGAGTATAATATGTAGATTAAGGCTCAGGAGAAGATGCATGGTCAGGGTTCAGAGTTGTGAAAAATTTGAAATCGGTATTCGAATTAACACAAATTCTGTGCGATTCAATGGAATTTCAGTGGAATTTATGATAATGGGGAATATTCGCGATTTCGAAAATTTATTCGACCGGCGGCACATCACTACGTATGCATCGTCTAGAGATAATAATGCACTGAAAAAACAAAGTTTATGTACAGCCGAAACAGCCTTTTAAAATAGCTTCGCAGAGCAAAAGTTCAAGCTGTGCCGGAGAAAGTTGCAGGTGTACCAAAGAACAACTTCTTTAAAGTAACAGCCTCTTTTCTTGCTTTGATTGGCTCTACCGAAGTAGTGCTTCAACCGCAACTTGCTCCCATAGAGCTAGGACTTTTGCTCTGCGAAGCTATTTTAAAAAGCTGCTTTGGTTCTACTTAAACTTTGTTTTTTCAGTGTGTGACGTAGAACTTAATGAACGTCTATTGCATTTCGTCGATTCCATATGGATTATTGTTTTTTCTTTTAACCCTTTCACGAATTCACGAAGTGGTACACATACACATGTGTACCATTTTATGGAACATATAGGAATCAAAGGAATTTAAATAGATATTTTGCAAAAAGTTGTGTGACCCATCAAAATTTTAGAAAATTGCCTTCTTTTGAACAATCTAAAAAAAGCAAAATCCCAAAATGCGGCAGGCGAAGGGTTGAAGAAAAATAAAAAAGGGGGCTTAACTTTTGTTTTGAGAGCATTGCCCACAATCTTCATGGATTCTCTCACCCCCTACCTCACTGACTCAACAACAACAGAAATATTTTAAAGTCGACTTACCAATTCAAAGTTCTTCCAGCGAAGGCTTGAGGATATATTTTTTTTTTTTTGTTAAGTAATGCTGATGAACCGAAGGCGCGAAGGAAGGGAGGGGGATCTGACGCAGTAAAACCCGGATCATTCTGGAATAAATAAAATGCAGACATTCGTTAATGAGAAGCACTGAAATTTCCCGGCGGCGGACGATTAATACATTCGCGAATACAAAATATTGCTCTCTTAGCAAAGAGTAAAAGACTTGAGATATATTTGAATCAAAAATATAAAAATGTAAAGCGAAAGACATTGGTTCCGAAGAGAAAGGGCTGTGGTGACTGTGGTAAAGGAAAAGGAAAAGGGTGTGTTGAAGCCTTGGAAAGGGCAAAAGGAAAAGGTGGTTGGAAAGGTTGAAGATACGCTTGTAAAACCGGGACGAATCTTACTGGGACTGAGCGAGGTTACGAACTGAGCCCTTGTTTCACTCCCGAGGGCAGGAGACTCTTCCGGCTAGACTTGGCCTCTTCGCCTCAAGCTAGAATCGATAACACGCGGGGGCCACAGTCATAACTTGCACTCTTTCATCCAGTGTTTGGGTCTGTTGCCAAGGGAGACACCAGTCCCTGATTTTTTTCTTCTTCTCCCTTTAAAATCTAAATTTATTTATCTTCGCCTTTCAGTAAATAAACGAAACCGAATCAAGCTTTCCAACCAACTTTTTGATTTGCGCAGTTCAACGGTTTCAAGCCCGACGCGACGCTCGAGCAGAGCTACCGTTTTGCGTATAATTTATGGCATCTTTCAATTCACCGATAACTTCACCGGTTAAGAAAAGATTACATAGTTCAGCTCAGTGTATGACTGTACTGCAGGAAAATACTCTGATTTGTAAAACGTTTTCAATCGGTGGAAACGCCGATAATGTATTAAAATAAACGCAAGTTTATTAACCCTATAATGAGTAATGACCAGGTTTGTTAAAAAGAACGCCCTTTTTCCGTTTACATAGGGACGGTAGTTAACTATTCGTACCCGAGGGAGTTTAAATTGCCTATACGACGAATTGAAGGCACTCTACGACACCTTCTCTTCACTCTTGTAAGTGTTTTCATCGATAGTTGCGTTTATCCGGAATGAAGACTGAAACAATTTGAAATAGACTAGAGAGAGGAGAAAAACGAGTATACTCGGACTTGGACGTTAAGGGGTTAAGGTCATCGACGACTCCACCGGTTGAGAAATGATTACGGATGCGAGTATTTTCTTGCATGACAGTCATACACTGAACTGACTTGTGTAATCTTTTGTCAACCGGTGAATTAATCGGTGAATTGAAAATTACCATTAACTATACGCAGAAAGGCGCAGCTCTGCGTAAGAGTACCTACAGCGCGCAGCGCAGCGCAGCAGTGGCGTAGCGTGCGAATTGGCAACGTTGTAATGTGTCCATTAAAGCCCATGTAAAAAGTCCAATGCGGAGATGTTCACCGAACACCCAATAGTTCGATCTTTTTCATGGATTTAAATGGACACATTACAACGTTGCCAATTCGCACTCTAAGCCACTGCAGCGCACAATAGATGCAATAGATGGAAACTATACTTCCTCAGAGCATGGCGTTTTGAGTATCTTCAATGGGTGCTACGGCGAATCCAGCAATCTGGCAACTGTGTATTATTCCCATTTGAATACATGAGAAATAATTTATTCTAGGGATTTGACCTTTTTTTAAATTTTTTTAGACCGTTCAGAAGAGGACAATTTTCTAAGAATTTTGATAGGCCAAGGCCACACAATTTTTTGCAAAATATTCATTTAAATTCAATTGAATTCCATGTTATCGTACATGAAATAGTACAAGCGTGCACACTTCCCGATTTTTTTTTGTGTACTTTTGATTTTGCGTTCTTAACTTGACTCACTGTATTGTTGAAAAAAGGGGACACTTTATGCACACAAAAAAAAAGAGCTAAGCCAAGGACGAAGCTGAGTCAAAAATGTAGTGGACGAATAATTACTAGTTTTTCTAGATAAAAACGAGTTTTATCCTACTTTCATTCTTACTTTTCGTCTCATTATTTTAATAATTTCCGATTTACATTACCAGACTGAATTCTAAAATAAAACGCGAATTTCAAAATCAATGATGCTACTTCAGTGAGGGGGGGGGGGGGGGGGGGGGTTAGTTCAAATAATATGCTTAATTACAGACATTAGACGGGCGCCACCTAATTAGGCACATATATATGTATGTAGTAAAATAGCTGCCTTTAACACGTTTATTTTCTTCTTTGCACCCCCTCTCCTCCATAAAAATTTCAATCCACGCAAAAACCGGATGGGTCCAAAACTATTTCTACCGATTTTCCGGCTTCAAATTCGTGACCAAAACCTCGTCTTTTGCATGAAAGTTTCTCTTAACTATACTTTTTATACAAATCACTAACCATAACATCAGAAAATAAAACACGAATAACGAAATACGTTTACTTGTTGCTTCCTGTATGGAGCAGAGTCAATGAACAATAGAGATCAAGCACTAGCTGATCGTCGATTTTTCGGAGACTCAACAAAATAACATTGGCTGCAATATCCAACTGGACCCTGCGTTGGCTGAAGATCAACGATGAAACTTAGATGCTTCGCTCTCATTGGCCACGGACCATCGGCACCCATCAATCAACGCGGGGGGGGGGGGCGTAGTGCATGTGGCCCAGTTTGAAGTTATTCTGTCGATGAAACCCCGAAAAAAATTGCCACCATAGCCGTGGCCAGGATATTGTCTTTCTCTCTCTTAACCCATTTAAAGACATATGTGTTAGAAAAGGACAAAAATAGGGGCTGAAGTCACGTGACTGCCCCTATATTCATCCTTCTCTAATACATGTGTTGAAATGGGCTAAGAGAGATAAGGACAAAGGACAATATCATGGCTACGGCTATGATTGCCACCAGATTTCAGGTTGGGAATGCAAGATAAGCTATGTGCTTAGGATCTACAAATAGTATAAACGTTTACCTGCTTATTCATCCACATTGTTCTAATTAGAACGCATCTATTTGTAGAAATCTCAACAAAGCCATAGCAAACAAAGAGGATTTAGGACGTGATTTTGAAACTGCAAGGAGGTAGCCATGATGGACATATCTTTTGGACATTTTACTTTGGGCTCAGTTTCTTTGCCTCATTCTTTTTAACCTTAAAAATAAAGCTGTGACAAATCCACTTGAAATTGGTTTTCAACGAAAGTGCAAGTGTTTGAGAGAGAGGCCACCTGGACTCAGAAACCGATATAACTGTTTCCTCTGGGAGGATTTGGACGATAAAGAAACTGACTCTGACTCATAACAGAAACAAGTCAAATGTTCTCACCTGGATAGCTGTTATTAAGATTCCGTGTTCTGATAGCCACTCTAAAACACTTTCACTTTCATTAGAAACAATTTCCAGTGGATTCATTAAAATTCTTGAATTAAGGTTAATAAATGTGAGGCAAACAAACCAGATTCAGATCGTCCATGTGGTCACACTCTGAGATAGGACTTTTAACACATGCACGAGATGAATTTCCGATTATTTCAATGAATGTTCTGATAGAATATTCCCGCACTTTATTTCTCTTAAAGACAATAGAAATTCAGCGTGTCGATTCAAGCGTCTAACTATTGCAACGATAGGTCTTATGATTGGGGGAAAACAACTAGGCTTTTTTTTCTTATGGTTATAACAGCCACTTTCTTCGCAGTGGCACTGCTTTTTGGGTGTATTTTAAATTGCCCCTTCTAATAATGTGATGCAAACATGCAAGCAAGAATGATCCAAATCGAGATATCCCCATACCTCTTTCGCAATGGGGAGGGAAAGTCAGTCAACAGAAGAGAATGTTGGTCCATGGAAGCCATTGTAGCACCTGCACCTTCGCGCCTGCGCAGCGTCTGCCAGTGCCACCATGCACACACCTTGCTCATGGCACACGCGGTAAATAGTTGCCATATTGTTCTCATGGAGCGATTAACGAGGGCCCCGGCCCCGACTCTCAACAATCAACAGCAGTGACCTCTGGTGACCTTGACGATCACCTCTGCTCCTCTCTCTCTCTCTCTCCTCTCTCTCTCTCTCTCTCTCTCTCTCTCTCTCTCTCTCTCTCTCTCTCTCTCTCTCTCTCTCTCTCTCTCTCTCTCTCTCTCTCTTCACTTGTGATGAATACGCTGACGCGGCGCGGCGCACCGCTGTTGCCATATTCTATTAAACAAACAGTAGCTATAGCGTGCAAACTGGCAACGGTGCAATTTGTCCATTTGAATCAAAGAAAAATATCGAATTCGAGGTGCTCGCCATTCCTCGCCGTACAACCCATATCTCGATCTTTTACACAGGTGTAAATGGCGAAAATGCAACGTTTCCACATTGCTCGCTACGCTACAAGAGATGGTTATGAAGGATCGCATCGCATTCGTAAAGAATCGTAATTGAGTGCGTACGTGTTATTCTTATGGGGGTCCATCTTTCATAACGGCATTCCGATAGGAACTCATTAATCTCTATGATGTGCTCTTGGCAAGTTGGTAAAGATGAAAGGGTTTCTATCGGAATGACAACTTGAAAGTAAGCATAAGCCACCCATCCATAGGAATAACACACCCTCGATACGATTGAGATACGATCGTCCATACCACCTGGCCCTGTAAGAAAAGTCAATATTTTTTTCTTCTCAAATAAGTGGGGAGTGGGCTAATTTGATTCTGTAATCTGTCAGACCCAGTGGCAAAAAGAAGCCCCCCCCCCTTATTTCCTTGTGGGTGGAGGTGGAGCCTCACTTGGAGGCGGGCTCCTTTGGACCTGCCGATAAGGGAAAAACTGAAAATTTAAATGGAAAGTAGGTTAAAGAAATCTAAAGTCTGGCAGATCTGATGCCTGAGAGAAATATACCAGTTTGTTCATATAAAAATGAATGAGAAGAAGTAAAAGTCATCTGTAGAACGGCAATATATGTATACAGCAATGGCGCCGGTTCAGTTGCTGCCTTACAACTGGTGAAATGAAATATGACATCGTTTCCCGAATAGTTAACTATTCCTACTTGGCAGTCATGTTCGTGCATACCTTGAAAAGTGAAGGAACTCTTCCCGAAAAATTGTCCGCAGTTTATAACAAAATTAGAGCATCAACTTCCTTATAAGTTGATTCATTTTTATCGACGGCCGCCAATGATCATTGAGTCGTATAAATTTATCGAGCAGGAAAGTAATGCGCGAGCGTGATGGGGGCTTTTTTTTAATAATGGGAGGTTCTTCACTTAATTTCGACTCTCTCGAATCTTCATACTGACGAGGAAGATTCGCAGAGTAGTTAGACACAAGATTAGAGATCCATATCCGATTAATAATACTGGTGACACCGATGCCAAAGAGTCGTATCTTGCATTGGTCACCTCTTGATGGAGTTACAGTATTATTAGATGGAAATCTCCCATTTATTAGTGCCGACATTTCGCTCGCGCATGTAAAAGCATTTTAGGAGGAGTGGATTTCATGAGTTTTTTAGAGTTATACCATCGCTTTTTTTTTTTTTTTTTTTTTTTTTTTTTTTTTTTTTTTTTTTTTTTTTTTTTTCAGGTTTTTGCCCTCTTAAATCGCTTACAACAAAAATGTGCAACAGCCCCATTTTTCGTGAATCGCATCATTGCATGCAGATATGCATAGTTCGTTGCAACCGATTATTCGATCACAATCGCAACGAAAAATTCCTGTATACAAATGGTCTAGACCACTTTCATAATCCAATACGCGTCGACTTGGCATCATCAGCTGAGATGCAATCAAAGTCGTCATGTGCGTGAAAAAAGAGGAAAAGAGAGAGGGGAGAGAGAGGAGGAGAGAGAGAGAGAGAGGGGAGAGAGGAGAGAGAGAGAGAGAGAGAAAAAGGAGAGAGAGAGAGAGAAAGAGAAGAGAGAGAGAGAGAGAGAGAGAGAGAGAGAGAGAGAGAGAGAGAGAGAGAGAGAAATTGGGAGATTTTTAAATTTTTTTGTCTTGTCAAGGAGATGTTGGACATAAAAAGCAATTCAAGACTTCAGTAAAAATCACTCTCTAGCCAGACCTACACGGCAACTCTGCAATGCCAGCTTTTTTGAGGTGTCCGAGGTGAGTGATAAACGTGTTGCCATTATTCGGATGTCAATCCAAAAGTTTTTTTTATCTGAAATCCAGGGCTGCCGTTTTGCGTATAATCAATGCTATTTTTCAATTCACCGATGATTCCACCGGTTGAAAAATTACACAGCTAAGTTCAGTGCATGACTGTAATAATCTAAAATATTTGCATCTGTAATCTTATCTCAAACGGTGCGGAGTCGTCGATGATTTTAAAAAAACTTGCGGATATTTTAATTAATAAACGGATTTTCCACCGATTAAGGAAAGATTACAAATCAGAGTATTTTCGTGCATTACAGACATACATTAACTAAACTGTGTAATCTTTTCTCAACCGTGGAAACATCGGTGAATAGAAAAATATCATTAATTGTACGCAAAACGGCAGCCCTGCTGAAAACGGCCTGGATGTAACGATCAACAAAGACAGCGGCGTCGCAAATAATCTGCCAAAACTGCATTTCGTCTATTTAAATACATACAAAGTATAGCTTCGAGGGAGTACTTAAATTGTGCTCCTTCAATAGTTCGACCTTTTACGTGCAGTTAAATGATCAACAACCAGCGTTGCCTGATTGTGCGTGACCGACGTGCTGCTGAATGCGAATCTTTTGCACACTTTTGCTGCAGTCATTTGGAGCATAAATTCCTCTGGATCCTCCCCCCCCCCACCAATTCGCAAGGAAATAAAAATGACAGAACCATTCCTCAAAACTCCGGGCATTCTTCCATTCCTACTTCCTTTTCTGAGTATAGTTCAAGTTGTCATATTTTTCAAGTTGCAAATACTGATATTGCTTTCAAGTAACTGATTTTGTGAAATGAGTTTCTCCTGTAACAGAATTTGATGTAAAACTTTTGTTTACATTACTTTCAAATCCCCCATTTTCTCTGACGCTATTTTTTGAAGGCATATAAAGACAGAGAGCTTTGTAAATAAGAGAGGCGGAACTCAAAATTACATATCAGAGAAAGTTTCCGAAAGAGAGTGTCTGAGAGTATAGTGAAGGAAATTTCAAAAATTTCACAGCTCTGTAAAATTTCCGTTGAAATTTCACGGGAAATTTCTAATTTGTCAAGCTTGCATCCCATTCAATGCCGTAGCGTGCAATTTGGCAACGTTGAATTGTTTCCATTTAAACCCATATGAAAGGTCCATTGCATAGGTGTTCACCGAACATCCAATAGTTCGATATTTTCCACAGGTTTAAATGAACGAACTGCGACGTTGCGAAATTGTACGCTACGCTACTGATCCCATTGTGTGATGTATCGATTCTTTATTCGCGTTTACATCGAAGATTTAATCAAGCTTCCGAATACATCGATACGTTTGTATGAGATCAAATATGAGAAAAATGGTATACTATAATGGATTGTTCACAAAAGTCGAGCCGCCAATTATTATGAACTCAAATCCGGCAACGTTGTGCGGTGAGCCGTCAAATTGTTTTTTTCTTTTCTTTCGGGACATCAACGCCTCTAACTTAATACTCACAACTCACGCTCGCATTCACAAAAAAAAAAAAAAAAAACGTCGTGCATACATATACGCATGCGCGTGGACAAGTTGCGCAATTGGAAGGAGAAAGAAGAAGAAAAGTACACGGGATATGTGCGGCAGAATGAATGAGCGAACTTATAAGGGGGGGGGGGGCGGCAAGGAAGGACTAGACGCGTGCATGGCCGAAGGATGGGTGAGGAGTGGTGGACAAATATTCAAAATATCGGGACTGAATTTTGAAATATTTTCATCGGGATTTTTATAAAAATGCCAATTGTGCGACTGAAAAATTTAAGGAATGATCATTCATAGGTATAAGTACACGCCATTTCAGCTAGTTTCGGATAATAGAACTCAGTGGCGAGGCGTTCGATTTGGCTCCGTTCCGGTTTTCCCCATTTAAACACGGAAAAAAAAGAATGGTGCAATTTATTTACCATTCGCATTGCTGATTTTGGCCCCTAACAAAGTTAAGATAAACTTGACCAGAGTTATGGAACATTTGACTAGGTATCAAGTGAAATTTACCTGATTCCTGGTCAAATGCTCCATAACTCTGGTCAAGTTTATCTTAACTCTGGTAGGGGCCAAAATCAGCTATGCGAATGGTAAATTACACCATTCTTTTTTTCCCACTTACTTACATTAGAAAGGTCGAAATGCGTGGTCATCGCCGATGACTGAAGCGTTCGACCTTCTTGCTGAATTTAAATGGAGAAACTACATTGTTGCCAAATTTCACGCCTCGCTACTGATAGCACAGAATACTCTAATCAGAACGGAAACTCTAATTCATTTTGAAACATTCTTTACTTCGGGCCGCCATGTTGGGAAGTGAGCACTCGCCGGGTTATGATTGGTTTTGCTTCAACTCTGACTGTAAATATAACCTGAAAAAGCACGTCCGTCATCTTGAGAAGTGAGCAGGCACAGTTGCCAGTTGGTGCTGGTAAATTCCAAATCTTGTTACCATTGGCTCTTAGGAGAGTTTCCGTTCTGATTAGAGTATTCTGTGCTGATAGGACTCTTGCAAACTTTTGTTACAGGGGATTGAAGAGTTGATCCTTGCATAAAAACCTGTAAAAATGACGATGCGTACACAAATAAATCACGAAAATCGCTCTCAGAATCGGGCTTAGTATGGTGGAGAGACGCAGGTATTATGGGAGATTCCTATTTAATTCGAGACATTTCTCTGTGTTTTCCTTAGAGAGAGTGACAAATTAGACAGGAATCTCCCATGATACCTGCGTTGAGCCGCCATTACGATCTTGCCGCTATAGCGGTTGTATGACTTTATCACTAAATTAGACTGTCTTCGTGTGATTTTCGTGATTTTCGCTGGTTATTTTATCAGGTGTAGGACTATTCATTTGGTCACAGAAAAAGTTTGCAAGAGCCCCATTAACGCAAATGCACTAAGCTATAATGGAGACGCAGAATACTACAATCTGAGCCAATGTGAAACGAGATTTGGAATTTGCCAGCACAAACTGGCAACTGTGTTTGCTCACTTCTCAAGATGGCGGACTTGCTTTTTTAGGTTATAGTTACAATAAAAGTTGACGCACAACTAATCAAAACCAGGCCAGTTGTCGACTATTGCCAGAAATGCTCACTTTCCCACATGGCGGACTGGAATATATACCTGACGTAAGGAATGTTTCAAAGTGAATTTGAGTTTCTATTCTGATTAGAGTATTCTGCAGTGATGGAGATAAAGCGTTCAATCTGGCAACGTTGCAGTTTGTCCATTCATCCCTTTTGCTACATAAAAATCTATGACGATAGATGTTTCATATGTATAGCTATTTGCATTAAAGTAAATAGTTGGAGAAGGGGGGGGGGGAGGGATTCGTGGAACTTTGCGGGGGTCAGCGAGTGATTACACTATGCAACAAAATTTGACTTTTGGTTTGTCCACGGGTTGAGACCTATTTTTTCTGACTCCTAGTGACCAAAGAAGTCAGAAAATGGCCATGAAAGTGCCGGGAAAATGTGTATGCGCCCAGGACGCCGCCATTTTGAAAAATCAGAAATTCAGCCGACTTGCCGTCGGTTTTTTGAGGCTAGCGTCCTTAATTTTTACTCAAATTAAAAAAATGTGCACATAAAATGAAAGAGCATAAAATTTCCTACAAGATGAGATACCTCAATTTGTTTTTCAATCAGCAAAAGTATACAAAAACTGAAGTTTTTTAAATTATTTTTTTTAAAAAATCGAAAATTTGACGATTTTTTGGATGAATTTTAACTCATGCCGTCAAAAATAGAAATCATAGAAAAAAACAGATTGATGCATTGAAAAGAGCGTTAAAGTGGCTACAAGATGATGTACTACAAAAGTTTTTTGTGATTATTTTTTGCCACTTTTTAGCCATTAAAATGATTTTCCCCAAAATTCAGTTTTCTCCCTCTATGCTCCCTAATTTACAAACGGTATCGTTCAATAACGTCGATTTGGTTCCTCTCATGCACCCTCGGACCAAAATAATCCATTTTTCCCTCAAAAGTGACCGTGAATATTGGTGGAAAAAGCTTGGCTCATAACATTTGATGCCCATATTTACATTAAATGTGTCTACGCATGCATGCAACTCCTCTCAAATATCCCATGCTAAAAAAAAAAAAAAAAAAAAAAAAAAAAAAAAAAAAAAAAAATCATCCGTTAAAGGCAGATATTTTTTGAAGTTTTATTTCACACTCAGCCGGTATTAATGAAAAACAATATTGGTTTTAGAAAAATTTTTGTTATTAGTTGCTCTGGATAGAGCAGATGGGATCAATCATGTGCTGAGAACAATAAAATAAGTGGTGGCCCTGAGAAGAACGGTTTTTAATCGGGTTGGGTATCAGTATATTCCAGTGCGGTTATATTCGGGAGAGTGATGAGATTCCTGAGTCCATACTGGTCTAAAAATGAGAGGATAAAGAGAATTTGAAAAAGTGGCGCACCAATTTTTAGCCGTTTTAGGTGGCTCTGAAAAGAGCTGTTACACTGTCTGTCGTTACTTATGCACATGCAGTGTCCGTTCCTGTCCTTCTTAAACTTTAGACCTGGCACTTGGCAGTTACTTGTATAAAAGCCACGCATAATGATGCTTGACTTCAGCCTGCTGTACAAGTCAAGGCTTCAAATTCACTAAAGCATCTTATAAAAATTTAAATATGTGTTATTAAAAAGGTCCTTCCTCGGGCTACCAAATGAAATTGAGAATTTCTGAACAATCAAATTACAATTGAGCAAAAGTAAACAAAATCTTAAAAATTAAATATGTCTTTTTTCATTATATCAAAGTGTGAGCAAGGCAGCGGGTGTAGAGCAAGGTGGTGTAGAGGGCTATTGGGGCTATAGTCCCCCCTTACACTTTTTTGACGATGCGGGGCTAACACTTAACAAAAAAAAAACAAAAAACAAAAAAAATGATTTTTTTAGCCCTCCCTTATTTCGACCCCACGAGCCGCCCATGGTGAAATTCATGACGAATAAAGGGGAGAACTCGTTCTCAACTCGATTTTCGCCATTATTCACGGTCACTTTTGATGGAAAATGGATTATTTTGGTCCGAGGGTGCATGAGAGGAACCAAATCGACGTTATTGAACGATACCGTTTGTAAATTAGGGAGCATAGAGGGAGAAAACTGAATTTTGGGGAAAATCATTTTAATGGCTAAAAAGTGGCAAAAAATAATCACAAAAAACTTTTGTAGTACATCATCTTGTAGCCACTTTAACGCTCTTTTCAATGCATCAATCTGTTTTTTTCTATGATTTCTATTTTTGACGGCATGAGTTAAAATTCATCCAAAAAATCGTCAAATTTTCGATTTTTTAAAAAAAATAATTTAAAAAACTTCAGTTTTTGTATACTTTTGCTGATTGAAAAACAAATTGAGGTATCTCATCTTGTAGGAAATTTTATGCTCTTTCATTTTATGTGCACATTTTTTTAATTTGAGTAAAAATTAAGGACGCTAGCCTCAAAAAACCGACGGCAAGTCGGCTGAATTTCTGATTTTTCAAAATGGCGGCGTCCTGGGCGCATACACATTTTCCCGGCACTTTCATGGCCATTTTCTGACTTCTTTGGTCACTAGGAGTCAGAAAAAATAGGTCTCAACCCGTGGACAAAATGGCTGTTGCATAGTGTTATTTAAGTCTTCGAGTAGGGCATATGAAACTCTAAATAACCTGGCATGGCAGTTTTGTGAGGCTCGCGACGAATTGAGAGGAGGGAGAGCATGAAATATGGACACATTTTGAATCTTGAGGCCGAACGGGGAATTGAGATCACTAATAAGCGTGGTTAGAAGAGAGATACAAAGTGCTGGTATTGTGGTACATATTCCCTTAATTGAATAGTATTACTCCGTTAGAGGTATTCGCATTTTGTGGGCTATTTTTTAATTTTATTCTTCTTGAAATCAGTTTCTCGTTAATGGGCTCTTGCAAACTTTTGCTGTGAGCAAATAAATAGTCCAATATTATGTAAAGACCATAGCAAAAATCACGAAAATCACACTAAGTAAGTCTAAAATTCAGTAATAAACTCACATAACTGATATAACGGCAAGATGGTAATGGCGGTTCGACGCAGGTATCATGGGAGATCCCTGTCAATTAAGTCACTTTCTCTAACAGCAGTTCGTGGAGGCTCGCTTAGAAGCTAGCGTTAGGAGACCTGAGGTGGCAACAATGGAGAGGCGATCAATCTAGCATCCGCATTAATAGTCGATCCCTACTGCAACTAGCTTACTAGCTTACTAGCCAACCAATAACACACCTTGCGAGTCCCAAAAAACAGTTGCAAGCACTTGCATGCAGGGAGGTGGGAACGTGGCAGCAAGAGGTATCCTCACAAAATTCGCTTTTCTCGCAATCTAGTGAACTGATTTTTTTAAAAAAAAAAACCTCGGACTTTTAGAAAAGCTGAGAGTTTATGAAAACACAACCGTAGCAGTGGCGTAGCGTGCAATTTGGCAGCATTGTATTTTGTTCTTTTAACCCATGTAAAAATTCGAATGCAAAGGTGTTCACCCAACACCCAACACTTGGATATTTTCCATGGGTTTAAGTGGACGAACTGCAACGTTGCCAAATCGCACGTTACGCCACTGAACCGTAGCTTTGGATTTATTCTATCGCTATTAGTTTCCAAGTTATGAGATGGCGAATCTTACTTTTTAGATGACCCTTGTATTTTTCCCCGATTCCCTTAGAATGTTTCTGTTCTTTTCTATCTTTCAATCTTTCCCCTTATAAGTTCTGGAATGGAGAGGAAGGATTCAAAGGCTCTCATCCCCGTAATCCCCCTAAGGATCATGCCGATGTCGATAAAAGTAACTGTACAATATCGAGGGGGCAAGAATCCATAAAATTACTATCCTTCGAGTGTAGAATGACTGTTTACATTAACATAACAAGAGATTACTGCAGTTAAAGAGTTTAGGTATACTCTCTTCAGTCGCTTTCGTCTGCTTCAGAGGCAATAGAGTACTCCCTGGCAAAGTGGCATTTTGTCTATTTGAACCCATAGGAAAGGTCGAATTCGATGGTCATCGCGGATTCCTGGATAGTTTGACATTTGTTGTAGGTTTTAATGAGCCATATGCAAACATTGCCAGATTGCACGCTTCGACGCAGGCCTGCGTCATGAACTTAATTCATTATAAAGCAGACTCAATGTCAACAACTCTATTTGCTCATGGCGTAGAACCAGCTTGCGCCATCAGGAGTCACGAAAAAAAAGAAAAGCCCTTCCTATTTCCTCTCAGAAAAAGGGTTCTACGAGTATTAAATAGTCAATAGGAGGTCGTACAAAAGCCAATAGCTCAACCGATTGTGGGGGGGGGGGGGGGGTCGGGGGGAGTAGTTAAAATCACCCAGAGCAATGAAGCTGTTGCAAGGGTTGGTAATGTTGTGTTTTTATGAAGACATTAATGAGCTGTCGAGTGCAGTGGTGCCTTTGGTTTTTTCCTAAGTGTCCCGGTTTTGGAGATCTAAACGTGTAAAGTTTTTTTTTTTTTTTTTTTTGCTTGTTTTATGGCTTATACTCCAGTCAAGGAGCCTACAGCCAACTATAGACTAATGTCAGTGTGTGAATGTTTGTTTAATGTCAGAAGACAACAGGGGACTTGAAACATCCATGCTCAAAGCACTCAGATTTCCACTGTAATCTTTGCCGTGGACCCACTTTTAAGGAGACCGAGCGACAAGACGAGTGAAAAATCTGCTGCCACTACCGGGATTCGAACCCGGGACCTATGGATTGGCAGTCAGGTGTCCTGACCACCAAGCCACCGAGGCCGGCAACGTGTAAAGTTGTAAAAAATCATGTGCGTGGTGAAGTCACTACGCGGAATTCCCATTTAAAACAATATATTTTGGGCCAAAAGCTTATCTCAGGCACAATGAGACTTACCTACTTAGAAACCAAAGGCATCTCTGTTCTCAGCTCATCAAGTACTTTCATTTTGTTTGTAAAAAACACAAATTTTCGGACCTTTCCAACTGCCCCATTATGGCAAAGCAGATAAATGTCGGCCGAATTTTAACCGCCCCCCCCCCACAATATTTTCTGGCTGCGCTACTAGCATAGTCGAGGTAATCCATTATTAGTAAACCAGACGATTTAGAGGTTATGGTATTGGACATTGATTCGCTGTAGATAAGACATAGGTTATCTCAGGTTGCATTTAGAAATGGAGAAGCCTCCGACGTAGTTTTTAATTGTTAAAAGTAAGTGGCGCTATGCAAAAGGAGTCATTCTGTGACAACCCAAGCAAATTATTCCCTCTATAGTGATGGAGTTAGGAGATTACATATCTTATTGAATAAGATGAACGTTCGGTACAGTATTGAAGAGTTGTGTGGCGTTGAGTAGAGTTCAGGTAAGTATGATTAAGGCCTTAAGGGGCACTTTTTCGATGTGTAACCCTCGTCTTAGAGTTTACAAAAAACCGAAACTTTCCTGTGAACAATTAAGACTTTGAATCGATCGCGAAAATCAAGGAATGTAATTAAGAAGTTCCTTTTCTTATGGTAAGAATCAATTCACAAATTGTTATATTATATGATCAGGATCTGACAATCGACGTTCGAGCATTTTCATACGAGTAGAACCAAAACTCGCAAAAAGTCACTCATTCATTTGAGGTGAGTCCCGTTCCAGTCAATGTTCAAATCGATTAGTGAGCAGAATATAAACGCGTGTTTCAGCCAGAGAGGGGTGCCGTTTTGTGTGTAATGATTCCGCACCCGCAGTCTAAAAGATTACACAGCTCATTTAAACGTATGATTTTAAAACACAAAAATACTCGCATCTGTCTGTATTGTTTTTTTTTTCTTCAATCGGTGGAACCACCTCCTTAAATACTATCAAAATACCTATCCGCAAATTTTTCAAAATTATAGTGACAGAGACTCCATCCGCTTGAAAGAAGATTACAGATTAGAGTATGTTCATGCATTATAAACTAAACTGAAATGTGTAATCTTTGGAGTATGGGTCGACCGGTGGCAACTATCGATGAATTGAAAAATGCCATTACATAAACACAAAATGACAGCTCCGGATTTAACTCTCGTGTTGTACCATATAGTCTAATTTAACTATCAAGAGTGCTTGGCAAGAATTCGGCCACTTCCAAAAATTTGATTCCAAAAAGTTAAATCGAAATTGAAATAAAACTATAGAAAAATGTATTTTCCACAAAAAAAAAAAAAAAAAAAAAAAAAAAAAAAAAAAAAAAAAAAAAAAAGTGGATCTTTGAATGTAGATATATTTCACGTTTGAAGAACAACGATCAATAATCCAATTTCCGGGCTTAACATCAAACTGGTTTGCAACAAAGCGATGACCGGTGGAAGTGCTTTCCGCATATTCGCTTCGGTGTCAACTTCACCGCATCGCGAATAAATCCTGATGACGGCCGGGAAATGGTCGCGCTGGCCGGACGACGACAACCTGTCAGGTTAAGTGCGTAGGTGGGATCCGACCGTTGATAGGGGTGGGGGGAGGTGAGGGGGTCCCAGCGAGGGGGAGAGAGGGGTCTAAAAGGGGGGAGGAGGAGGGGGGAACACGAAGCTCAACGGACGAGAGAGTGAGCCTCGGTGAGTCATAAAAAAACCGAAAACAGTTTCTCACCAGCAAGTGACACGGAATCGGCAGCGGACCCAACAACCAGCGCAGCACTCACGGCATATCTATATAACTCCCGCACATATAATGAAAATTGAAACCCTCGGAGAATTCGATCGTACGAGACCGACAAAAACAATTGCACTCCATTTGTATAGTCAGTGACGGCGATTTTCGTCCGCCTCTCTTTTTTTTCTGCTCGGCGCGACATCCAATAAAAAAAAATAAATAAATAAAAAAAAAAACTTTTCGCGCACAAGAATTTAAGAACGGCACATGATAAGCATTACACAACGCACATTGAAACCACCTTTGGAGTGACACGTGGAAAAGCGATAGGGTTTCTTTCTCCGTCACAGCGTGGGTGGAATGTGAAGGGGAGGGGGGAGCCCCAAAAGGGGGAGGGGATATGAAAAATCATGCAACTTACCTATAGAAAAATCGCGGACGGACGGCATGAGTTTGATTCGGTCGGAGCTGCTCCGCGCTGTTACTTCGGCGTTAGCACTGGAGAAGTGTTTGGCTTTGGCCTCTCCGCTTGCTAGCTTGCTAGCTTCACCACTCACCAGCCGGCGTTTGTGAGCTGGTGTGCTTCCTCTCTCTCTGCTCTGTTCCTTCCATCCATTCCACCTTTCGTTTCGTCTCCATCCATCCGCCACTATACACTATATACTCCGGTTCTCCATTCCACGTTTCGGCCGAACACGTCAGGTGGCTGACGGTTGGCGGGGAACCTCCTCACCTGGCCGCTCCTCCCTCTCCCCCCTCCTCACCTGCCTCCCCTCCTCCTTTCCGATGGTAGTCTACCCTCACCCTCACAACTCACAAACTCGCGTACCAGGCTACTGTAATTACTAACCAGTCGTGACGTCACGGCCACTCCGCCACCGCCGTCGTGAACTCACGTGACTAGGAATCAACTATGGTTCATTGCCGGCGTTCCTCTCCCCCCCCCCACCCTTATTTTTTTGCTGTGCATAAATATAGCGCCATCGCAACAGGAGCGATGATAATGCGGAGCACAGGGGAAGTATAAATCGACTACGTATCGATTGACGGCGGGAAATTCGAATTTGTTCGAATCCAGTGTGCAGTGGAGGTTCCGGTAATTTGGTGACAGCGCCATTCATCCTCCATTTGAATTTACTAACAGAAATCGATTGTTGGAGAAGCATTGATTCACTATCGAATTGATCGTTTTACGTAGAATCGTTGTTCGAATCGGGCAATTTGGCAACAGTGCCATTTTTGATTTTCCCTCCATCTGAATTTACGTGCAACAATCGATTGTTTTGGAGAAGCATTGATTCATTATCGAATCGACCGTTTTTCGTAGAATCAAGTGAAGGGTAAATGGCATTGTTGCCATATTTCACGAGTTTCCGCTGGAATCGGGATAGAATTGCCGAGCCATTGACAGACAGATATGATCCTGATGAGTGATTATGAATTGATCGGATCGGAATCCTATCGAGACGACAATCGACTAATGGAGTATGTTGTATGATTATGGGTGGTGTTTTGAGTAGGCATTCCGATAGATACCCTTTGATCCATTCAATGTGCAATCGATAGCTGAGGAGCAAACGGTGAATTTCCGGAGAGACAAGAAGCAAATTTTAGCCATCGAATATCATTCACCGTCGTATGATATTCCATTGTTTCGTTGGTCTCACCGGAGACCGTTGAATTCCAACAATTGGAAATTTTGAATACACCTCTGGAGGTGTGCTCAATTCGATTTTCGAATTATTGCAACCGGTGTCAGAAATCTCATCTTCTATCCTTTTTGACTCCTTCCGCCACGATAATTTCGGAAATGACGAACTTTTCGAATAAAGTTTATTGTACAGACCATGCGTAGAGGTCATTTTCTTATGAGACAAACATAATTTTAGCTTCGGAAACGCTAGTTTTTTTTTGTTAAAAATTGCCGTTTTATTCAGAGCTGATTTAGAGGTTATGTTATGGAATAATACTATATCGCAGTTTTCATTTTCACGAGAATATCATTCAGAAGTTCATTCTCGACTCTCATTGGCTAGATTTTTCACCGATCAGCGGCATCAGTTAACAATCATCAATTCTTGAAGTGAATGATATTCGATCGCTAAAATTTGCTTAAGGGTTTCTTTTGTTTTTGTTTTTTTTTTTATTGAAATGACAACTCGTAAGATGAACCACTTATAAGAATAACATAACACGCATTCGATAGTGACATCACAATGGGGTGACTCAGTAGATAGCTCAACCAAAGGTGGGGAGTGGGGTTTGGCCTACTCTGCGCCCCCTGGCCCCTACCCTCTGACCCCTCAGAAGTTTTGCTAAAAAATTGTGATTTGATATTTATTTCTATTTATTTATCTTTTACTTAATGACAACCACACTATTGTACATCTTTTCTCTACAGGACAGGCCCGTAACCAGCCCTCTTTAGTAGGGGGGGGGGCTGGCGAGACTTTAGGGGAGGCCCTATGGGGGGTCTGGGGGGACACCCCCCAGCAAAGGGGGGGGTTCGGGGGGCCTCCCCCGGAAAATTTTGAAATTTCAATACCCTAGAGACGCAATTTTAAACTACTTTTGCACCAAAAAACACTTAAATTTATTTACAAAAATGTATCAATTTTATTCCATCTTGCTTTAAAAAAATGCATTAAACCGCCGCGCCGCGCGCCGTCCACTATTCCCTGCTCCTGCTGAGGCAATCCACTCTTTTTAAACCCTCGCGTTGGCGCGCCTTATTTTATGACACAAAAAGGCGGGCGGGTAAAAGCAGGTCTCGGGTAACCCATAGCTATTCATAAGACCGTGAATCCTAAAGTTTTCATTGAAAACTACCTTAGATCCATGTTTAAATAAACATCGAATTATTATAGAATATTGAAGAAACAGTTAAAAAATTCACCCAGTTGGTTGTAAGGTCGAAACAAACGGAACAAGAGACAGTCAATATTTTATTCTTTTTTTAATATATATGTGATATTAGTCCGAATCTTTTCTGATTAATTGGATTTATTAGGCGATATAGCAAACGAAAATGATGACTCTAAATTTTCCATGGGGGGCTGATCCCCCCCCCCATCCCCCCCTCCCCTGGTTTCGGGCCTTTTACAGGATCAGGTTGGATTTGTTCGAATGGATTTGATGGATTTTTGATTGGGATGAAAATCGAAAAATCTGAAAAAATTGCGATGACTCGATTTCGCCAAAAGGTTAAACAAATCCAGTGCCGAGAGTAGTTAGAACGTCTGCTTACTGCCGAGGAAATAAAACTAAAACAAAATTAAATAAAACTATATGCATCTTTCGTCGTAAATCGCAGCCTAATACCTACTCCCATTAACGTCACGTGCAATCTGTCAACGCTGCACATTGTCCATTTAAACGTTTGAAAAAAGCCGGGAATTATTCAAGATGCACAATGCACTCTCTCGCATCGATATTTTTCACAGGTTTGAATGGACAAAATGCAACACGACGCGACGTCACTGCTAATATTCCAAACTGCCCAAGTAAGAAGAGGTGTATTGCACCGAAAAAACAAAAGGTCGACAACCAAAGCAGCCTTTTAAAATAGCTTCGCAAAGCAAAGGTTTTAGCTCTACCGAAGAAAGTTGCAGTTGTACCGAAACACTTCTTCAGTACAGTTACAACCTTTCTTCTTCCTGTTACTCTCCCGAAGTAGTGCTTTAGTACAGTTGCAAGTTGCTCCGGTAGAGCAAGAACTTTTGCTCCACGAAGCTATTTAAAAAGCAGGCTGCTTCGGTGGTACCTAAACTTTATTTTTCTAGTGTATAGAAAAATGAATGCTGTCGATGACGCTCGCTCACCATCAAACTCGGTATGTCATCTCAAATACGAAAATTTTCCCCGGTAGGAGGGGGGGGGGTGATTGAGAATGACCAGGAACCGTTTTTCTTGACCTCATGACCGAAATTTTCGAGTGCTTTGTGAGGCCTCGAAAAATACAATTAAGTTCATGAATGCTTCAGAAAAAGACTCAAAACCAACTCTCTGGCGGAGCCCCCCAGATGATGAGCCCGCGTTGATGGAGTCTTCTGGATTTTATGAAGAAGATCCCTCTAATCTCTAATAGAAAGTGTCGCGATGCCTCTACAAAGAGTTCTGATTAGGTTCTCCAGGGTATCAAGACCTGAAAAATGGACTATTTTTATGAATACCTTCCCCAATATGGCTCGTAGATCGGTTTAATGGGTGTCTTAAGGAATCATCTCGCGAGAGTCGAAGCTAATATTCTTGAGCAGCCTAGAAGTACAGCCTTAACTTAAAAGGTATTGGAGGTCTTGAACAGCAGGATCGTATATACATTGGCGCCCGCAGAAAAAATCCCAGAAAGGGGCAACATTGCTGAGTCCCAAAGGAGGATCTGGGGGACCCCCTCCCCCCTCGTAGAAAAAAAGGAGACAAAAATCAATTTGCTTCCATACGATACAATTTTGAGCTATTGTACGCGTATCAAATAATAAAAATAATACCAATAATTTTGATGTGTTAGGTATTATGAATAAAGTGACAACGGATGATTAATAATAGTAAGAAAAATGCATCCTACCTAATGTACCGTTCTTTGCAAAAAATGACAAAGTAAACTAATAATACAGTTCGTCAACCATTACTCCTTTGATTAAAATGTTATATTTTTTTGTCATTTTATTTTTTATCATTAACTTTTGATCGTCCTAAATTCGGAGGGGGAAGGGACTCCCCCCCCCCCGCTGCTTGCGGCCGGCGCACATAGTCGTTTAAATAAGGAAGAGAGGAAATGCAATCAATGCACCCGAACCTGCGAGCCTCCCATGCATCCCCATAGGAGGATTTACAAGTCGCTTCGTCAAAGTCAGAGGTAATCCTCTTCCGCCTTCCATTCACTGGTTATGCAAAAACCGTACCATCATGTAGGAACAGTTATCTTGTACCAGCTCCATTTATTCCTGGCGCTTTTAGAAGCAGGACTGCAGGAGTCTGGTGCAAACACTGCAAACTGTAACTTATTAAGGTGATTCGTCGAAGGCTCAAAGGTAATCCCCATTGCGCCTTCAATTCACGGGTTATGCAAAAACCGTGCCGTCATGTAGGAACAGTTATCTCACAAACAAATACGTTAACCTGTTCCCGGCGATTTATATTTTGTGAGAGTGGATCTGAAGGGTGATTCTGGGCTATCTCGCGTAGCGTCTTAACGTTATGTAAATGGGGAAAGAGCTCAACATTAAAGTCCTCTGAGGCTTTGGCTGCTTTAATAAGAAGGTTTTTGTCATAGTCATGATGCTTTCATAGATAACCTTTTTTTGAAAAAGATTGCGTCCATCCATTTATTTTCAAAACATTGAAAATTACGATATAGAAAAGTCTGATACGCGGATGAATAACATATAACGTGAAAAATGTTCGAGAGGACAAGTTTATTGAGCAGCTTTAAATAGATTGCGTTAGTGATTATCGCATCGTTTACGTGATGTTTTTACAAAAGTGCGTACGTTATTTTTGATTGTTTGGTCGCTACTGCATTCTTCCTCCTCTCTCACTATCACTTGACCTCTGCCTCTCTCTAAAGCTGTCTCTGTCTGCGTTACTTACTCGGAAATTAGATGTTGTCAGTCGATTCATACGTCGAAAATGAATTCTACGGGTCTTTAAAAGTAGCTATATTTTGATAAAATCCGAGGATTTCTGCCTCTAAGTTATCACAAATTAAAGCATTGGAGAAAGACGGCGCTATTGAGGAGTTAAGTGAGAATGAGATAGATATATATATTATAAATTGTGTGCTGGTGTAAGTAAATCAAACAAATCGAAAACTCGGGTACACTTTCGTGATAAAGCCAGATTCACTATATAACAGTCTATAGATCCGAAAAAAAATTATAAATTGAAGTCTTTCTCTTTACATGTTACATATCTCTTTGCATTTATGAGAGTATACAATTTGCAATTTCGAACAAGTTAGTAAGTCCAAATGACATGTTACCATTGTATACTTGCAATTGTAGGCACAGTTTCGTTCCAAACTCTAAACTTAGCTATAAAGTCTCCAAGAACAGTCTTGAATATTCAGCTGTACAAATGTTGAATGCGCTACCTCTAAATTTAAAAATGCTCTTTTGACATTCTGACTTTACAGCTCCTTCTACTCTAACTTACAGATTTCCCTGTACAATAGTTGCTTTTGAAAAATTAGATAAATTCATTCCCAATAATCCTTAATTTGATCTTAATTTGTTGATGTATAATTTGTTGTTGGTTCTTGTTGTTCATATGGAGATGTACTAATTTAATATTATGTATTTTCTGTGACTTGTATTTTAGCTACCATTACAGTTGGCTCTATATATCAATTGTTAAATCAATAAATAAATATTTTCTGGATTTTTTTTTGTTTTTTTGTTTTTGTTATTTTCATAGACAACTGTATTTGAATATTCTCACTCCGTAGGTGTGGGTGCATTTGGTACCGTGCGAAAGCAATTGTAGCTGTAGGTATGCTGAATGTGAAAAGAAGCGGCGGGCCAGGCGTTTTTGACATCCGCGATTGGTCGTGTTGCCACGGCAACGGTATTAACAACTCGGGAATATAAATGATCCGAATAAATGCGCTTTAAAGGTCAACGTGATTTGGGAACGGTGCCCCGAGAGGGAGGAGGGGAGGGGAGGGGGAGTTGTAACCGAGGCCTGAGCCCAGGGCCGACCGTGGCCGGTACGAAGAGCTCTTTTTATATTTTTCATCTATTATTCATGGTTTAGCGACTCATCTTTGGCGCCGCTGCCACTATGTCGCTATAGCTACCAATTCAACAAAAGCTAAATATCTATGTCCGAGGCCGAGGAACTCAGAAAGAGTTGTTGGGAGTCCGAGTCCCTGTATACGAAAGAGTTGTATCCAGAGATTACCAAGTCTAAAGCACTGTGGACACTACAAAATTCAGAACAAAGTGGGGTCTATATCAACGAGCCATACCAATAGACGGTTTTACAGTGCCTAGTCAACGGTTAGCCAACAACCACATCAATGCACTCATCGGTCACAATCGCTTGTGACAAAACTCGCGTAGCGTTCCAAACTATCTCACTCACTCTCCCGTGACCCCTATGTATACCCATCTCTTTCTAGTTTCGAAATTCGTATACAGGGCCTCCTTTTACGACAAATTATTATCAAAGCAGTCGCGTTAAAATGCCTCAAAAATTTTCGGCCAAAAAATTTCACGAAAGATGCCTCTCTCCTATACGATTTTTGAAATTAGAGTGAAATGAAAACACATGGGGGTTAGTGAGAGCGAGAGAGACAAACTGTCTTCGTTTGTGGTATGTGATACTGAGGCAGCAAAGAGCCAAGGAGGCAGCCATGATGAAAATCTCTTATAGACACTTTCACAAGGCTCGCTTTCTTTGCCTCATATTTTTTGACCTTTGAATAAAAAAAAAATGAAATAATAAAAAAAGAAAGAAAGAAAAAAAAGTACCTAGTTGTGACAGATCCATTTGAAATGGTTTTTAAGGAAAAAGCAAATTTTTAGAGTGGCTATCTGGACCCAGGAATCGATATAACTGTTTCTTTTGGAAAGATTTGCGCTATAAAGAAATAAAGAAATTGACGCACAATAGAAAGAAGCAAAATTTCCTCATCTGGATAGCTCTATTATTAGAATTCTGTGTCCAGATAAGCCACTCTCAAACACTTTCTCTTTCGTATTAAAACCAACTTCCACTGGATTAATGACAATTCTTCATTTAAGGTTTAAAAAAATGAGGCAAGCAATGAAGCAAACCAGAATCAGATTGCTCATGCTGCCTCACTAAGTCAACAAAAATAAAAACCAAACCACCTTCAAGTTTTCAACAAATAAGTGTGTTGTGTACTGTTGCCACAAAAATCACGGAGAAAAAGGTATGTCGATGATGCACATAGAATATATGTCGAATTCGTGGATGCTGGGGTGAGTAATGAGTATGAGTTCTGATTTCTGAAGACAGAAAGTAAGTCGTTCGAGCACATAAAGTATGATGTTAGAATCCATACTCGCCCCAGTATCCACGAATTCGACATACTCTATGTGCGCTTCATCAACATACCTTTTTCTCCGTGTAGAACCTTGATTTCTACGTAAAATTCGGCAAAAATAACGATGCGCACATTAAAAACGTTAAAAAACCACTCATTGACTCAGGAAATCACTTCAAGTTCAAACAGCCCGCGATACACTAAACACTATTTTTATTTTTATTTTATTTATTCGTTATTAGTACATCAGCTTTACAGCTCAGTACAGGTCAAATAAAGATTACATTTATATAACAGAACAGTATAAAGAAAGGAGGGTAAGTAGAGAATATAATAACTAATTACTATACAGAGGAGTTCAAAGACTTGTCCATCACCTCAATGGTTTCAGGTACTCATTTAAATTGTAGAATGGATTCATTTTAAAATACTTTGTTTTCATTGAGAATGTGCCATCCTCTTCCATGAACATTGTTTTTAAGGATTTGGGAAGTTTATTGAAAATCTCAACAGATCGAAATCTTAAACGTTTCTCATCCCAAGTATTCTTAGGTAGCACATTCTCAATGAAAACATTTCTAGTTTTTTTTTTGTTTCTATCTTTAGCACTTTTCTCTGTGATATGTCCCTCAGTAAAGCCTGCTTTTAAAGTTTCATATAAGTACAGGGAGACGACTGTCATTATTCTGCTATTTTTAAACAGGGGCTTGCAGTGTTCTTTTGCTGGCTTATTAAATATAATTCTGAGGATTTGCTTTTGAGTTTTAAGTAAGTCCTGAGTTTGCGAGGAATAGCCCCAGATATAAATTCCATACTGCAGTAAAGAGTGGACTTCAGCATAATATAGATTTATCAGAACATCAGTGCTGACTGTTTTTCGCAGCTGTCTCATCATGTAAACTTTACTTTTTAACTTGCTATTTATGCTGTGTGATTGCTTATTCCATTTTAATTCATGATCAATAATGAACCCTAGATATTCTGATGAATCCACTACTTTGACTTCTGTCTCTTTATTAAATGTGATGTTCTGGGCATTAAACTCTCGGGGGCTGAAATTTAAAATTAATGTTTTTATAAAATTAACTCTGAGACCATTTGCTTCAGCCCATTCAACTATTATCTCTAGGACTTTGATTATTTTACTTAACATATCAGGTGCATTCCTACTCTTTATAATTACATTTATATCGTCAGCAAATAATATTATGATTATTCCAAGGAGTAAATTCATCAGCAATGACGGCAATTCGTTTGTATAAATATTATATAGGGTTGGCCCCGGCATACTCCCTTGTGGGACCCCCGCCTCACTATCCATGATCTTTGAAAGAACTGGTAGACCGTTATCTTTTATCTTGACTATTTGTGTTCTCTTAGTTAAGTAGTTTTCCATTAATTTTAGCGCATTGGGACCTAGTCCGTAGTACTCGAGTTTCTTTACCAATATTTTTCTATCTACTAGATCAAAAACCTTAGAGAGGTCAATTTGGATACTCAGTATCAATTCTCCTTTGTTTGCTGCTTTGGATTCCAATATGTTTTCTACAAAGTTTAGAACTGCCATACTAGTATTTCTGTTTTTTCTAAATCCATACTGTGCATCAGTGAATATTCCCTCCGTCTCAAAGTAAGCATAAAGTTGATCATTCATTGTTTTTTCAAAGACCTTGGACAGGGACGGGAGTACAGAAATCGGTCTATAGTTTCCCATTTCATTTTTTGCTTTTGACTTGTAGATAGGTGTGACCCTGCCAACTTTTAGCGTATCTGGGAAAATGCTGCTTTCTATCATACTATTTACAAATTTTACCAGCTGATTTGCGAACAACTGACAATTTTCCTTCAATAATGATGGTGGTATCTCATCAACTCCAGGAGATGCTTTTTTGTTTAGAGATGTTAACATGTTCATTATTTTTTCTTCTCCCACTCTATTGAATTCAAAGTTATTTTTACGTCTTTCAGCTACTTTGGACATTAATTGTAAGGGATCTTTTGTTACTCTGCTCCCAAGTGGTTTTAAATGGATTTCCGTAAATAAATTATTGAAGGAGTTTGCAATGTCTACCGTCTTAGTTATAGTGTCTGACCATTGTGAATTATCTCTTTCATTTCATTTTCTGCCATTTTAGCTGCCTTCTCAGAGTTGATGATGTCCCACACCTTCTTACTTTTTTTTACTGACAATTAGAGAGCTCAGCTTTTTTCAGTTTTCTTCACGTTTTGCATTTACAATGAGCTTTTTTATTTTTTTGTCAGTTTTGTTTAACTGTTTCTTAGTGTTTCTATCCTTTCCTAACTTTTGCATTTCTAACAATGTTTTTTTCTCTCGAATTAATAGCCCTAACTGGTGCTGGCTTTCCTGGGACAGGCTTACTTTTTGTTTTGTTGCTCTACGCTCAGTCTCTGGGAAACATTTTGTACATTTACTTGTGATTAATTCGTGATACTGATCAAAATTTAAATTATTCAGATCATTTTGCACTAAAATTAGCTCACTGGTAAATCTAACTGCCTTAGTTTTAGAATAGGGTCTCATAGTAGCATTGCTTTTTTACCCTGTTTTGTTGGTACCTGCGTGTAAATACCAAGATGGTCACTCAGGGAAGTTTCGACTAATTTACAGTTTATTCCACTGATGTTTGTGATGCAGTTATCTAATAGAGAATCCTTTTGCTTCTGCTCTCCTTCTTTTGTTCGTCTCCCTCTTCTTGTAACCTGCTCCTTGATCTGAGTTTCCACATTATAAGTCAAGAGCAAGTCTCTGAACTCCCTGTTTTTAGTACACTTTTGATCATTCATATCGATATTAAAGACGCCAAATATTAAAATGCTTTTATCTATACATTTGATATTATCCAAGAAAAGGCTAAGTTTGTTTACAAATGATTCAAAATTCCCAAGTGGGGGTCTGTACACCACTATTATTATTATATCTCTCTCTACAGCTCTGTTGTTCTTGCTCTTTATTTGTGTGCCACAGATTTCTATATCCTCTGAATTTATATTTTTCATCTCAAGCGCAGTTAGGATACAATTTGGTTTGGTGTAAATACAAACACCTCCACCGATTTTACTTGCCCTACAATATGATGCGGCTAATGAGTAGTTGCCGATTGGGGGAAATAGCTCGCCTTCATTGATCCAATGTTCTGTCAGACAAATGACCTCAGGATCAAGTTTATTTACTTGACATATTTCATTATAGAAAGTTATATTTTTGTTTCTAAAGCTCCTGATATTCATATAAAAAATATTTAATACAGAGGATGTTGTTTTATTTACTAGGTATGAGGAATTTTGATCAATTAGTTTAACTATTTTACCATCATTGTGTTTAACTTCGCTTTTTTCTTCACGGTCAACTCCATTAACCCTTCACTGCATGATTTTTTTTTCTCAAGCAAATGTGGATTTTTCAATGTATTAGGTGGTCAAATACATGGGAAAAATAGTGAAAAAAATAATTTGACGGTTTTTTCGGTCAAAATTCTCTTTTTTCTATTTTTTACTCGTTTTTTACAAGTGATATAACACCATAAGAAATGGCGGAAATTTTTTTGATTTATTTTTTTTAAATTTTCATTTTTTTTTTTTTTTCACTTTAATTGGATTTTTCAAAAAGCCAATGCCGGAAACTTTATAAAAATAATCAAAATGTGGTCAGTTTGGATACGGGGGCAAATTTTCCCCCTGACATGATTTCGATCACGAACCCTTCACTGCATGATGTTTTCTTTCAGCCAATTTTTTTTTTTTTTTTTGTGTGAGCTCAAAACATACCTTCTCCCGCGTTGACACACCATGCGCCGAAGGCATATCTCAAAACCTGTATTTTATATGAGCGTTTGAAGAATTTGTTCCACCGGTGGAACCCCATGCAGTGAAGGGTTAAAAAATAGAGCTTCGTCATCATTATTCAGTTTAAAGTTGCATTCGCGCTTTGAGTGTACTCTATGACATCTATGGCATTACTGTTTAATTTTGCTGCAGCGTCTCTTTTCTGGAACAATTTTCCACTTCTATACTGTCTAGATGTACACAATACTTCAATACTACTTATTTCATCATCCTTTCTCTCACTGACCGTTTTGGCAAATGATTTGGGGACAGCATTCTTTTCAGATTCCCTCGGGCAAAAAGCATAAACTTTCGCCTGATTTCCTAGGATTTTTTCAATTAATTTGATTTTCCCTTTCCTGTTTAGGTGCAACTTGTCCCTACCAAATCTTGTAAAATAAAACTGTCACTTTTAATAACATTTACATTCTTGAATTTACTGCAAACAGTGGTAATCATTTCATTGAAAACTCTCCTAAACGCGTTACAATGCTGTTTATCGAAACCCTTTACATCGAATCTAGGCAAAACTTCCAAAAACGAGACGTTCGTATGTGTTAATTTAGTACAGAGTCACTTACAAATTTTTCACCGGGTACATCAGAAAAAACCCCTACTGCTATAATGCTTATAGTTATTTGTCCCGCCAATAATTAGAACCATATCCTCCGGTGAAAATTTTTTTGCTAGATTACCAATGTCTTCCACAACTGCTTGGAATTTTGCATTAGGTTTAAAAATACTTGTCACTTCATACTCATTAAACTCGATAAGAGTTTCTCTCAACAAAAAACTTAACCCCCACCATGAGAGTCTGCCACAATCAAAATTTTCTTTTTAACGAATGCAGTTTCTTTTTGTGGGTTTATTTTTGGTATTTGCGAATAGCTAGGAGGATATGAGCCATTTTCAAGGGCGAAATCAACTTTCTTCGCGTTAAAGGATTGCAGCAATTTCACTTTTTTGGTTAACTGAATATTTATTTTTTTGAGATCATTTAGTCTGCATGTAATTTCATCAAAATCAATTTTTCTAGCTTTGTTTAATTTATCAAGTTCATCTATTTTGTCTTGCAAAGTATTTTTTTCATACCTCAGACTACAGACTGATTTCTCTAATTTAACTATTTTCTCACTATATCCATCAATCAGATGCGAGTAGCTTACATCAGTCTGGACCAGAGATTACTAAGCCTTAAAGAAGAGAAAGGAAGGCCTTAAGAGAAAGGATGATGAAATAAGTAGTATTGAAGTATTGTGTACATCTAGACAGTATAGAAGTGGAAAATTGTTCCAGAAAAGAGACGCTGCAGCAAAATTAAACAGTAATGCCTTAGGCTTAGTAATCTCTGGTCTGGACTGCAATACTCCGTGTTGAGGTGGGAGGGTTTGGCATCAATTTTCGTGGAGCTATTGAGAATCCAAGAGTCAGTGGTGTTACATTTTTGTCCATCGCATCATTTAAAACCGCCGTATCTGACAAACCTCCATTTGATGATATCGTTCCATTGTGCGTTGAGTATGGGACTGGAGCATCCTTTTTCATCTTCTTCCCGTCAGAGCGAGTTACAGTATTGGAACCCACCGCTTTACTTCTCAGCGCGTACGTATTTACGACAGTGGTTGGAGTGGCCGCATTATCAGTAGAGAATGGAAAGGAGGGTGTGCGAGGCGAGAATCCGTTGCTGGTAGATGGAGGAGAGGGCACCGGTATCTTGGATTTGGTCATCTCACAATCAGCGTTAGTGTTTGATCTGTCCGTGAGTGTTGAGTCACTCAGCCACACAGCTGATGATTAATAAATAGGGCACTATTCTGTTAAGTCAATGATCTGTGATGATCAGTGGTTTTCAAGGTCACGGAAAAATATTTGGCAATGTTGGAGCATAGAACATGTGCTTTTTCTCGTAAACAAAGAATGAGGTTAACTTGAGAATTTTAAGTAACTGAGTCTTTACCTTATAACCACTGGCATTTTAACAATGTTTAACGACTCAAAAGTTCATTCGGCACTTTACACGTTATTTAATAACACTCTGTTAATAAACTTACTGGCAAAAATACAAAATTTATTACGTTTCTGTTAACAGGAGAAACCAGTCACGGGTTTACAACGTTGCCGGAAAAAAAAAAAAAAAAAAAAAAAAAATTGCACCGGCATACTAGGTACTATACTTAAACGGAACCACCAACACCACCGCATGTATTTGTATAAACAATAAACGACATCGTAACTACAAAACGGTAAAATTCCCCTCTAAATACATGATATATTCGCTGCATCTGCTGTCTGGGACCAAATAATGTTAGGTCTCGAGCATTGAATTGCGTGCATCTTGCGTGCGGTTTCGACCAATCAGAGAGCTTACGCACGGTCATGTGACCGTGCGTAAGTTACGCTCGGGACCGAACATTATTTGGTCCCTGGTCTTTTCTGGCTTATCTGCAAAGATTGCAAAATAATACAAGAATGGTATGAATTTAAAAGAAACATTAAAATGTCTGTAAGCTCTGTTGATGTTTATATTAACGCGGTGGTTCCGTCTTTGTATAGTTGTCTGTCGGTGATAATAGTGCCTAGTGTAGTGCGGGTTGGTTGTAACCACAGTATATCTTACACAGTAAGTATAACGAAACTCAATGTTAGAAAAACGGCAAATGCCCCTTGGTGGTCGATCGGAGCACAGAACTAACATCTTCCATTTGATTTGCATTAGACGCGACGGTGGCGCCCCCAAGTAGTCGGAGGATAACAACTCAATTTTACCATCATAAGCGGCGGTAGCCGCACAGGCCCAGTAAGAAAACACCGATGGAACCTGGGCGGGTACACCTACCGCTTATTATACACGAAACAGCTCAAAACTGCGTTTTCGTGGATTTTCGAAAATGTCCACCGATTATGTGAACACACCGTAGAATAAAACCCATAAGTGTGCTATATATTTGGGTTCAGCGTTTCACAGAGCTGTGACTGACGAGAGCGATTTTTATTTAATGTCGATCTGAGAGAGTAACGGCCAAAAAACTGCTTCAGATTGACGAAAGATCGCAAAAACCGGAGTTCGCGCGTGGTCGATGATTCCTATTCATTTCCTCTGCAACCGTGAGACGGATCGTTAAAAACTTGGTCTCATTAGAATCGTATTTTATTCACGTACGGTGCTTTTTTAAGAAAATGTAAATCCATAAAGTGTTGAGGGAGATATTGAAGAAAGAGTGCCAAAAAATGCCCTTCTTAGGACCATACTTTAGTCACGGCTGCAGCGGTAACCATAGCGCGTAATGGAAAAAACTTGGTACGGTTGAATTCCTCATGCTCTAAGGAAGAAACCTTTGCCAAGTTGGCTAAATTTCATCGCTTATTAAGAAAGTTACAGCTTCAAATCAGATTTCAAGTGGAGATCCAGCCAAAACTTTCAGATCGATACAATCGATATAATCGAATCACGATTGTAGGTTAGGTTTACACTTTACTCGTGGTTTCATCAACACGACTATTTACCCCCAAATAAAATCATTTCAATTCACTTTATTAACGTGGTAATAAAGATTCAAAGTTCTTATTAGCTTTCAATTCGCGATCAACTTCTTCGCCGCTTCACTTTCGTCACTTAAATGTGTGAAAGCTAGGAAATGTAAGGTTTCGTTCATCAGTTTCCAGAGAAGTCACCAATGGTTCCTCACTGTTAAAGAGGGTTAGATGATTAGCAAGAGCAGGTTATTTCATTTTACTCTATGAAGTTTTCTCTAGAAACTCTGCAAAGTGCCTCACCGATCTCCAGATTACAGACGGTGTCCATTCAGTCTTCTTTGAAAACTAAGCCTTTGTTGTCCAAGAAATGTTGGCTCCAAAGAGCTTTCCTTGGTAAGAACGTCATGATCATAATAAACTTATATCTTTACCTGCTTGAATCATCATCTGTCGGTGAAGAACTGTAACCTATGATCTGTCTTTGGTTAGAAAAAAGGGCTTATTAGTCCTTGCCTGCAGAAAGTTTTTTCGTCGCTGGACTCCGCTACTTGAAAAATTTGTGTGTTATTAGTCGTGAGTGCACCAAAATTGATGACATGCAATGCGAGTAAGTTTTGGCTCTTTATTTTTCTTTTTAAGTTTACCTGTGCTCTCTGATGCGTAACTACTTCTCTCACCCCGCAAAACTACTCAATCCAACAAATGTTCGGTGTGGACGGACATTGTTTTCGACTCCAAGTTGCCAATTCTCACTTTTGATCATAAACTGCGGCAGATTGTTCCGTCACAACTATAGACGTTGTTCCTTACACTATAGAACAAGGACTGTGGTCCCAAGCCAAGGATATTGCTGTATCTTGCTCAGTGAGCAGGGGTCGCTGCCCAGGTCTATGCGGATTATAAGCGGTGACAGCCCGGGGCAGCCATACAATTTAAGACAGAGTTTTTTCCGAGTAATTCCGAAAAGAAAAGTCAAATATTGGGCAATGGCTAGAGTATACTATAAGACCCGAGTATTCCCGATCGATGCTTCTGATGAGAGAGCTGAGGCTAACCAAAAAAGGCGGCGATCAGCATATCAGGAATGTAAACATTGAGTGAGCAATTGCGTTTCTTCAGTCGTTTCTTATTTATTGGTAATTTTTTCGGTGCAACATTAATCATGGTTGTGACTTTAAAACAGCACAATGAGTTAATCAACATATTTTGATAGCAGGGGAAGGGTGCCTCGTCTTATTTGAATGACGCGCCAAAACTGTCCTCTAACCGCGCGATCAATTTCGCTAACCGAACATGGCGTCGTTGAGAATATTTGGGTCTTATAGTATACTCTAGCCATGGCCATTGCAAAATCTTGCTTAGGGGTGTAATTGCATTGAACCACCCCTGTAAGTAGTATAATTTAAGAATGACGCAAGGCAGCGGTAACTGCCCATACCCCGGCTGATCGCAAGCCAGGGTCAACAGTCGCCCAAGCCCATACAATTTAAGACAGAGTTTTTGAGTGATTTCAAAAAGAAAATGTTACAAACTGTGGGCAAATTCTTCCCCCTAAGCATGTAGCAATAGTACTCTGGAATCAGAAACTTGTTGAATGTTGACTTCGGTGCGGTCACATGATACCCCGTACCGCAGTGATTATCAACGGGATGTGTATTACTGTATTCATTTGAAACGTCAGATCTTTTCAAATTGCAAGTGGCAATATTTCATCATGGTCTTGTCTCTATACAGCTGATGTGCGGTTGGGAGACAAGTTTAACTTGGCTGAGAACACTCAAATTACCTAAGGAGCACCACTGGCCAGCTGGTAGTGAGAATGCCTATTTGCTGTTCTAAACCCCAAAGATGATAGAGGAAATTATTAATATTATTATTCATAGTACTCATAAAATTAGATTTGCTCCAAATCCAATGGACACCAAAATACTTGGTGCAGTTCAAGTTCATGTTTGGATCGGAGAAAGAAAAGTAGGTGATAGTAAAAACAGTAATAATTTATTTTGAAAGAAACCAAAGCAAAGTTGCCACAAAACCGGTTGTAGCTCTGCATCACATTTCCAATCATTTACAAGGTTGATACGAGGCTCGACGAAAAAGCACTGTGGTAGTGTTGAGAAATTTGAGAGAGTGAAGTATGAATGACTAAAATAATAATTATAAGTTAATTAAGAACTATGTATCATTGCAGTACGATTCCCATCGCGTTTCAAGGCGTAGGTGTAACATTGTCATGTAAACATAGAGTTAATGTGACCAACAAAGATGACATTTTCTCCTTACAGTATCTATAATCTTTCTTGCAATGACCTACTGACCAATGTACGAAATGCAATGAAGTCAGCTGTGTTTCCTTGTTAACATGCAGTAAGTACTGCATGTTTTTGTTATGGTTTTGTATCGATTTTGGCCATAAACTTCCTGCATAAAAATCGACAATTTTCGGCTTGGTCGCAAACGTGCGTTGTCAGATTTCCCCGCGTAATGATCGCGTACTGCTTTTCGGTGGATTCCCTTTTGTTCGATATATTGCGGAGCGGCAACGCGAAAAGTCTCCCTATCCTTTAAGCAGTCACTAAAAGTATCGCGCGCCATATCGAATCCGCGATATTCTTCGGTCCGCCGCACAATGG